>JAQBSW010002997.1:0-91443 GCA_029291075.1 Eudiplozoon nipponicum
CTTAGCCTGGTAAGTGATTAGACACAAAAAACGGAATAATTAAATTACCTGTTCCCGAACGATTCCAATATGCACAGATCAAAACAAAATGTCGTTTTAACAGGATTATATTATAAAGAACAAAATTTCCTGTTCCTGAAAAATCCCAATACGCAAAAATCAAAACGGAAACTCGTTTTAACAGGAATATACCATGAAGATCAAAATTTATGAAATTAAACCGAGAAATAAGATGGCAGCCGCGAGTTAACAGGTAAAAAATATCTAAACTCAAACTATTCATAATTCAAATGTATATATGTTCGAAAAGATTTAAACAAAAAATGTTCCAGAAATTAAACGATTATTTTCTTTTTTTTAATGATATTCGTTCCAATCAGCCACGGTAGTTAAAATTTATCAATAATTGTTATTTTATTTTTGTCAGAGGAAATATCTTCCGTTACAGGTACAGTAGCACAGCCATTAAAGTCATAATTTTTTCAAAGTTACACATTTAACCTTTTCTACACTGCTGGGTTAATATATTTTACAACTGCTTTTTGTACCGCTTCTAGCATGTTTGAAAGACATTTTTATTGGATTATAAGTATAATCCAAATACTATACATTTGCAGCTGAATATCAATGAAAAATATCTTTCTCTTTATTAATGACAATTTTCGTAACATAGCCAACTATTCTCTAAACATCTAACAGCTAAAGCCATACACTGAATAGTTGTGCATAGGTCCTTAAATTTGTGTTGTAGCTCAATTTAAAAAACACCAGTCTAGATAAATATAGTTAAATTTTATTCTTCTATCAATTTTTAACGCTCGATATTTTATATTATTCTTCAAAAACCGTACCAGCTTAGGGCGCTTATATTGAGCGTTTTTCTTTTAGAAAGCAATGTACTTTAGTTCAATTTGGAAGATAATATGCAGGTCATCGGAAAATTTGCAGATTTTGCCTTTGAAGATAAGATTCTGCGGTTTTGAATATACAATTTCAAATACTATTAAGCCCAAACTAGATCTTTGCAAAATTACGGTTGTCACTATTTACAGTCTAAACTGTGAATTATTAATTTAAATGACCATACTTCTAATATATAGATAATAATAAATAAATGAAGAGTCAAAATATTTGAGATATTGGTAATGATAATTAATATATCTATATTTTTCTCATCCCGGACAATGACATAAATTAACATTTATAGAATATTTAGAAGTTATCATGCTGTCTAAAAATGATGATAATCCTAGACTATTCTACAAAATATTGCATATCTACTGCAAGTAAAAAGAGTGAGAAAACTGATATTACCGTGTGACAAAACGGATAATGAATTTGTCGTTGATTTTACGATGTTGTTTGTTAACTAATCGTGCAAGCCCTAGAATTTAAGCTGCACGATTGCAGTACACGACCAGTTCCAAAATCAAAAACATCATTTACATACTTATTGTGAGATTAGATTAAATTAATTGTTATCACTGCCCGCGCAACTAAAGTTCAATTATTTATATAAATGGTTAATTCAATACCACTTCATCATGTAGTGTGGAGTCTGTTCTATAATAACATATTGGGAATTGTTAGTTGGAACTTTAATTCTAAAAGCAAATAAACATTAGTTAGTATATAACTAAAAGGTGTGTGTAGTGTATGGCAGAGTGGTTCAGTAATTAGAGCAACAGATTTCGAAACAGACGTGCTCAGGTTTGAGCCTTGTGCGCGGCAAATTCTAGCAGTATACGATGCTTTCCCAATAAGGACGAAACTGGTCTAATGGATTAATTGTCTTTCCTACACTATGGAATAATTAGTTTATACAGCAAAATGTATGTACATAATGGGTCAGGTGTTTATATCAATATCACAACTTTGATTATAGTAATTATTTTACCGCTCGCTTAACCAATGTTCCTGCATTTGGAACATCTTACCAATATATCACTTGTGACATTTTCCAAAAGAGATGAGGTTGCATTCCAATAACATCAAAAGTGTTCATGAAAACATCGCTTTCACAATTGGTTTGAATGAACCTGTCGTCAAGCCGAGAATTCAGTGGCTTTGATACTTGAGCTGAAACGATTAATATGCTTGTCATGATGACCTTATTGCTTTTGCAAGTTATTAAGACATGGCAGCAAAAGCCAAAACCAATTTTGAGTAATCCGATGTTGTATCAATGAAACGAAATAAAAGTAGTTTCCATTAAAAGTTACCACGATAAATGTGCTTAATAGGGAGAGTTAGTCTATATTAAAGATGTTTAATCTATACTGACAAATGTTTGCACATATTAGGCCAGGTGTTTATATCAAGATTGCATCCATGATTAAAGTAATAAATAATTGCTGTTCTGTTTATAAATTCAACAAATACTCTTAGTTAAATATTCTTTTAATTGTCAAAATTCAAAGGATGTAGATAAATTAGCGGAGTAAATTTGAAATAGTTATTTTAACTAAAGAAAAATAAAACAGCACGCAAGGCGTAGAACTAATATATATGCAAGTATGTTCTCCGCACCAAACAGTATTTAACTGATATATATTGAATTGAATGATGTCATGCTTACCGCGAAATGTGCTAACTGATATCGATCAAGGCCAGAATGTATGGATTTACTGGAGTAACAGGTGTTCAGAAATTGTAATTCTCAATTTCGGTGAAATATAGCATAAAGTGATATCCATCAGGTTGGTATCATGTACCGACTCGGTAACCATAGTGTTAGTACCATGTACCTTTTCGGTACAATAATGTTGGTATCGATTACTAACACAATAGCCATAGTGTTAGTATCCTTTACAGACTCGGTATATATATTATATAGTGTGAGTTAGCGTTGAAGTCGCATTTTCGTTGACTTTATATGATGTAAGCTTCACTATTGCAGGTTTACACATTCGTCTATGAGATTGTACCGTCCTATTATTCCACATTCTTCTACCAAATATATAGTGGTTAAAGGGCGTAATACCGGCTCCTACTGATGAGTCGCCAGTAAGCACGAAACGAATGTGCATGAGATTGTACTTTCCGTTCATGCTGCCTTTGGTTTATCCTTCTGGTTACAACTGAACTAATTTGTTACTAGGTTCGCAACACCTAATACATACTAGCACGCAAGGCTTGTTTAGATAAATTATGATTCAAGTCCACGGATCAAAAAATATTTTACTTGACGTGTTAAAGTCTTATCTAATTATCAAACTTATTATTTTTACAACAAATGTAAAAAGTGGAAAAGGATCCTGCTATCATTTATAGTTAAAATACAAGCATTTGCTTAACGTAATTGGTGCACTGTATGCGTTAAGTCTATGACATTTTTCAATTCGTGGTTTTTTTATTTAAAATTTTAAAGTTTGCCGCGTTCTCATTGCCATATGAGTAGAGAGGATTTGCACAATAAAGTCAATGCATTGCGAGATGAAGAAGGTCGTACTTTTGTATTTGTAACAGTAGGTTCTGAGTGATCATGAATCTTATTATTAATCAAAAGATCCTTTGCTGGCTATTTTATTGTCAAGTATCTTCTCAATCAAACTTTGTAAAATGATTGTCAATGTTAGCAATCTTCTTATCGATATCACAGATGTTTCATAAGAACACGATGAAAGAAGAATTTATTAGTTAAAATTTAATACAAGTAGTTCAAGCAGAAATGTCAACATTAGAATTTCAGACTCAAGGAAAATCGCACAACGTAGGAGTATATCATTACAGAGCTTACAATTTGAATTTATCACTTTTTAGTTTGCATATGGCTACGACAGAATGGAAAAATGCTCGGAATTTGCAACATAGGAAGCATGTTGCCTGATTCTAAGCGAAATGCTTCCGGGTTTAAATTCTGACCATGAAAATTGCAGCAAATGCTGATTAGTGCACAATCAGTGCAAAACCGACTTTGTTGATGAATTGCACGTCGTTACTTGAAGTCGGAGAATTAAATTGAAACGTACGTTTAAACAACCTCTACGTCAAGTGTTACTCTCATTTAGCACTTGTATGAATGTTAAAAAAGCTACGCAAACAGTATAACCGTCACTTCTCAGAAAATTTTAAGCTCATTTTCCAGTTAAGCGTATAGTAGACTACTTAAAATAAATACCGTGCCTTACTTGTGACATATTATTCTACGGTTTGATTTGATCATCGTCAGGCAGACTTACGCCATCGTATCATGATTACATTTAAAAATAAAACATGGAAATTTGTGTAACTTTGCTATATTGCTCGATAAGTAAAAATTGGTTTTGGTGAGTTTTACCTGCATGATTGTCTTAAATTATTCTAATCACAACCAGGCAAGAGATACTTAATTGATATTCTGTCCAAAAACTTGTTTTCTGTTTCAGTCGTCAATGTTGCAGGAAAGTAAAAACTGAGAGTGCATAATTCTGGTAATTGAATTAGACGTAATTATGCCGCTGAAAGATAGGAATGAAGTGACTACAATTCATGCAATTAAAGGTGTTATGCCCTACTATTGGCTCAAACAGTTACCAAGGCCGTTTTTATAACAGACTTACGCGTAGGCATTCATGTATTAGTTGTGGCAAACATAGTAAAAACTAATTTTCTTCACAATCAGGAGGTTAAATTATGATTGGAATAAAAAAGGGTTTAAACACAATGAACTCGATAATAGCACGTGTTTATAGTTACTTTATACATTTTACATAAAAGTAATTACTTTTTAGGTTCTTCTTATTAACAAATACTTTACAAAGGTTAACAATAAATTAAGATGCAGTTGTTTTATTTTTATTGTAAAACTTTGCATTACATTATCGGGAGAATTATTCGGTATAGAAATAATGTCGATTAGAGCTCCAGCCCACTGATAAACATTTTATTAATAAATTGAATAAGTGTTAGCTAAAACGCCTTTTAAGTTTTGGCTAATTTTCCCTAGTTTTAAAAGTCAAAGTATATTCCTTTTTTTGCATGTTTTTATTTCTTATAATTAAGTTTTTAACAAGCTTCGAAACAAGTTTATATATTCCCTTATTTAACTATGAAAAAAAACAGATATCAAATTTTAGGTTAATTTTTAATGAGATTAAAAAGAATTTTTGACTAATACCACTTGCACAATTGTTATGTTTTTCTAAAGTTCACAGTGACGTCGTGTTGATGCTTTTAGTCTAAAATGCGATATTAGTTTGAAAACATTTGTAAATGACGTTTTGAGTTCAAAATCAAATAATTACGGAAACGTATTCATTTTTTTCACAAATTGCCAAGTAAACGCCATTGACTGTATTATTTTCATTACATTTGTGATACTTTAAGTTTAGATTTGATCCAAGATTTCATTTTATAGACACATATATCATTATATCATATCACATCATTATATTACATTTCATCAAAAAAGATTATAAGAGGCATTCAGGCCAAAGAAATATTAACTATTATTGAATAACAAACGGAGGTTTACTAATGCCACCTTCACATATCGAACTTTGCTTCAAATAGGTTTAAATTAAAATTGGCAACCAGTGGCATTAGCGAGTTTCCTATTATCGATTACACACTAAGGCAGTTATAACTAAGTCATTGCGAATGTCAAACATTTTATAATAAAACTCAGTAATATATGTTGAATTCGTTCAAGCGCGTTCGGTTAAATTTGTGGTAGTATGCAGAATACAATTCTTAATTTTAATTTAAAAACAAGCAAGGCAAAATCCTCAACAAGGAATAGGACTGGATTGTGGTGGGAAACTTTTTCTAATCTCGCCTTGTCACTGCTTAGCATTTTTTTGTATTTCATGAATTGGATTCCAACAATTAGTAAAAGTGTTATGTATACATATATATTCCAATATAATTTTCTTATTATGCGGTTGCTGGTTTCGAGGTTTATAATTTTCACTCACCTAATGAAGTCCTGTTGGGTTTTCATTTGAATATGTGTGTGGCAAAAAATATGACTCGTTTTTCCATTTCTTGTTTTGGCTGATTGGAAAGTGTGTATGCGTTTGTGTCTGTGTATGTGCCTGTTGTGATGTAAAGGTCCTACTCACTGTATTGCAAAGTAATGTCTGAGATCTGGTCATTATTGTCTTGATGACTTGAGATTTAACCATCTGTTCGAATTGTTCGCTGTTACGTGTACGAGTGCTATTTTTCCGAGCGTAGTCTTTCGTTTCATCTCTTTGCGCAAATTTTGTTCTTCACTTGGTAACATCGCAAGTGTGGATTGCAGTGTTGAACGCTCATATTGCTTGGAAATTTCTGTCACCGTATGTGAATCTGTTTTTTCCTCTTCAGTTTGTTGCCAATTCGATTGAATGTTTATTGATTCTGGTCGAGGGCCTGTTCGGTCTTGCCTGGATACTAGTAAATTGTTGTTTAATTTTGTTATTCGTTGCCAGTCGCTAGGATATATTGTTGAATAAACTTATGAATATTTAGGCCACGTGCTTGTTGTTTTATATAAAGGGCTTCATAAATAAAAAAATAATTTTTCTAATTTTGCTTTATTTAGAATGGAGTAATTGGCCGAATTGGCTGTGTGCCCTGTTTCCAATATATGATCGGAAATAGCTCATTTTCCTGACGGTGCCAAGCCTTTGTTAATCGATTTCTGTGGTAAATGTTGCTGGATTCTGTTCATCAATTGCATCTTCGTACGTCCGATATATGTGCTACCGCACATACATGAGAATTTGTAGACAATGAATGATTTGGAGAGAATTGGAAATTGATCTTTGGCATTCAACTTCATGATTCTCTGTGTACTAAATGTGATATTAACTTTAACACTGGAAAAATTCTTCTTAGTTATTCTATTCAGCCGCCGTGCAATTATTGAGTTTGGTACATCGCCTCTAAATGGTAAGTTTAGGAAAATCTGCTTGACGGTATCCTCGCTAGAACAAATCTACCGTGGTCTGATGTTGACATCAATGAAACGCTCTAGGTAGTTGTTCATTAGCAAAATATTCCTGAGGTAGCCCAGTCCTTCCTCGATCTTGTGTTCAGAGCAGATCTTCCTGATTCTGTTTGCTAGGTTGTTTACTAAATTTCTTTTGTAGGATTTTGGCACACTTCTGTTGTAGTGAATGTATTGTCTGGTGAAGTTAAATTTTCTATATATCACCCGTGTCAAATCCCCATTTTCTTCTCGAGTGAATTTGATGTCAAAGAAGGGAAAAATATTGTCTTTCTCTACCTCGAGAGCGAATTTAATATGTGGATCGGCTCCATTTGATTGTTTGAGGATTTCGGAAGGGTCTACTGCTACGGATGAACAACAACAATATATCATCTACATACCTTTTGAAGAGTACGCTCTGGTTAATTATACATTTCAGACTCGTTTTTTCAAGATGATACATGTATACATCTGCCAGGAGGGGTGTAATGCAACTTCCCATAGCTACACCATTGATCTGGCGGTAGTATATACCTTCAAATATAAATTGCACGTTTTTTGTACATTCTAATATGAGATCTTTGATGTCATTGGTGTCTATAGGGAAATCATAAACCTTATTTTTAATAAGGTCACATAAGATATCCGTTGTCTTATCCAGTGGTATGTTTGTAAATAAGGATGAGACGTCAAGTGAGACCCTTTTATTCTGAAGAATTTTCTTCTCCTTTAGTTCATTTGCTAGCTCAAAGGAATCCTTTATAGTTTTTGCGTTTATGATGTTTCGTATTGGTTGAAGTATTTTGCATAGAAACCTATCTGGTCTATGTTGCGGGGCGTTCATCATTGGCATAATATGCCGCATCGAGGGGCTCCTGAGGCTGTCACGGCTTTATGAGTTTTCGGTTTGTCGTACAATCTTGCGGTGTTTGTTCCGACGGGTTTTGCCTTTTGAATGTCTTCTATGAGTTTTGATCTAATATCGGAATCAGCCACATAAAGCAAATTCAGAAAAATTATTATTTATTTATGAAGCCCTTTATATAAAACAACAAGCACCTGACCTTAATATTCCAAAGTTTCATCAACATGATATTCTAATCGACTGGCCAAGAATAACAAAATGCAATAACAATTTACTAATATCCAGGCAAGACCAAACATGCCCTCGATTAGAATCAACAAACATTCAATCGGATTGTCAACAAACTGAAGAGGAAATAACAGAGGCGCATACGGTGACAGAAGTTTCCAAACAATATGAGCGTTCAGCACTGCAATCCACACTGGCGCTGTTACCATGTGCAAAATACAAATTTGCGCAACAAGGTAAAACGATCAACTACACTGGGAAAAATAGCACTCGTACATGTAACAGCGAACAATGCGCACAAATGGTTAATTTTCAAGCCATCAAAACAATAATGACCAGATCTCAGACATCACTTTGCAATACTGCGAGAATGATCTTTACATGCAAACACACACAAATACAAACGCATACACACTTACCAACCAACCAAAACAAGAAACAGAAGTAAAAGCGAGTCAGATTTGTTACCACCAGCATAATCAATTGAAAACCCATAATGTATATAAATGTATAATTGTATAGCAATGATTAGTATTCACGAAATAAATTGCCTTTATCCACTTTGTTAATAGCAAGTTTTTTTCCTAATTAGAAATATACTGTAATATTAAAGTATGGACATTATATATATATATATATATATATATATATGGTTCGAATCATTTGACATGATATTGAAAAAATTGTTATGGATCTTCAGAACTCAATGAAGGTGTTGAAGGAAGAAAACAACTATTTAAAAAATGAAATGTCCAAATTGAAGAATGATGCTGTTGCGAATGCGACGAAATTGTAACAATCGGTGAAGAATAATGAAACCTTAAGCGCGCGTATTGTTGAACTGAATGAGGCATTAAATATGAAGTTAGACAAATTACAGACTGATGTTCTGCCATAGATTGAATTGGCTGATATAATAGTGGAAGGCGACACGCCAGTTAAAAATAAATCATCTGGTGAAGAAATATTGAATATATTAGCGAACGAAGTTTCAGCGCAAAACAGCAAACAAGATCAATTAGTTTTATTTAATCTTGATGAAAATGCTGATGCAAAAGACGTCGAGAAATTAAATGCTTTAATAAAAGAAGAGACGCATGCAAATATTGCCAAATGCTTTAGGGTGGGGAAACGGTCAGATCGTCCAAGACCAGTAGTTGTAAAATTATCAAAAAGGCCAACAAATATGCAGATTGAGTCTATCAATAAAAAGAAAGATGAGAATTTGAGTTTTTACAGCATATTTATTGGTCGGGACAAAACGTTTCTCCAACGGACGTTGGCAAAAGCAAAAAAGTTAAAGAACAACCAGGAACGGAAGCCGTCAACCTCTGATCAAGCAACCTCTGAGACTGCAACATCAAAAAACGATGTATCATTACTAAATGTTGTGGACAGCGGAGGGAGAAGAAGTATGGCCTCAAAACCCGGGAAACGAATAATAAAGAAGCCAACAGAGTTGAATCAGTAAAAGTGGATAATTGTTTAGATAAGTCGTGTTCTACATTTACTTTATTTTATGCTAACTTTCGAAGTGTTAGGAACAAAAACTTTTTTCTGTGTAATTTTATAATAAGTAACGATTTTGATTTTATAATATTATCTGAAACTTGGCTTAACAAGGATATTGAAAACCATGAATTTGATATTCAGAAAAGACAGATCGCTGGATAAAAGAGGTGGAGGAGTACTCATTTATAGTAAATCTGTATTAAATGCGAAAATTTTACATACTAGTGAAGATAATGCTATCATTGATTTTTTATCTATACAAATTGATAATCTGATCTTAACCGTGGTTGACAGACCGCCGTATGCTAGTTTATATGATGATCAAATATTTACCAATTCTTTTCAATCTATTTTTGACTGTCATGGCTATAATGTAGTGGTAGGTGACTTTAATAAGTTACATGACTGTGAAATAATCATTTTTTTCTAATCATGATCTCAAGCAGATTATAAATGAATCAACTAGAAGTTCGCAATGCTTAGACCATGTATACTTAGAAATTGAAACGGTGAAATCACACAGTTATGATGTTGTTAATTATTTCAAAGAATTGGATCACAAACAAATTATTTTACAATGGAACATCTTGAGTAGCAAAACACAGAAACTTAATTTTGAAAATGCACACGTGCACTGTTCCAGAATCAACTGGAATCTTTTTAGAGAATTAAGCATACTGATTGATTATGAAAGTTTTTATTTCTTGAACACTGACGAATTTGTTTCTTCTGTTTCATCGTTATTATCTATTTTATTTCAGGCATCTACGTTTACGGACATTATACCGAAACGAATTAATAGGAAATTGTGTAAACTAAGAATTAAACGAGATAATATAATAAAGTGTAGTCTTATCAATAGTATTAAACAAATGAGGTTAGATTTCATTGATAACGAAATTAATTCATCACTGCTGATAATTCGTCAAAGATCAGAACGAATTATTTTGGCCAAAATGAAGAGTAATCCTAGACTAGGATACAAATTCCTCACAGATTACAGTAAATATAAGGAAAAGTTAAAGCTTATATTACCTGTGGATAAAACTGAGTATGAATTTCTCTGTGAATTGGATGAAGTATTTGGCAATTTGATATGTAATCCACAGAATGAAAGAAATTTTATGAACTACCTGATCCTTTGGGAGACCAGGAATCAGGACTTGTTATTGACAGTGATGAATTGATAAAATTGATGTTAAAAATCAAATCAAAAAAACAAAAAGATCACTTTGGTATTTCGATTGATAACCTGCTTCAATTACCCTTAACTTTTAGGAATGTGCTTTGCAACTTTATAAATAGAATTTTGAAGAATGGGAAATTACCAATCGATATACTAACGATAGTAGCTAAGCCGTTGCCAAAGGTAAGTAAGCCAACGTGTGCTAGTGATTATAGATTAATCTCTATTATCCCTTCGTTTTTGAAGATAATAGAACGATTGATACTAGATCATTTAGAACGTATGTTGGCGTCTGATTTTGATTTATGTCAACATGGCTTTACGAAAGATAGATCGACAACTACTAATATGCTTTCTATATGGAAACATGTAATTTCATTAGATGAGAATAAGTTAGATGCATTAATTGTATTTATAGATATCTCAAAAGCTTTTGACTCTATATCTTTTGATGCTATTTTGAATGCGATTAGTTTGTTGAATATTGATCCGAATATTTTTAGATTACTTAAATACTATCTATATAATCGAGCAATTTCATTGATCTACCTGATCCTTCGGGAAACCAGGATCTAGGACTTGTTATTGACAGTGATGCATTGATAGAATTAATGTTAAAAATAAAATCAAAAAACAAAAAGATCACCTTGGTATATCGATTGATAACCTACTTCAATTACCTTTAAATTTTATGAATGCGCTCTGCAATTTTATAAATAGAATTTTGAAGGATGGGAAATTACCAATTGATATATTAACGATAGTAGCTAAACCATTGCCAAAAGTAAGTAAGCCACAGTGCGCCAGTGATTATAGATTAATCTCTATTATCCCTTCGTTTTTGAAGATAATAGAACGATTGATACTAGATCATTTAGAACGTATGTTGCCGGCTGATTTTGATATGTGCCAACACAGCTTTACAAAAGACAGGTCAACAACTACTAATATTCTCTCTATGTGGAAACATGTAATTACATTAGATGAGAAAAAGTTAGATGCATTAATTGTATTTATTGATATCTCAAAAGCTTTTGACTCTATATCATTTGATGCTATTTTGAATGCGATTAGTTTGTTCTATATTGATCCGAATATTTTAGATTACTTAAATACTATCTATATAATCGACGAATGAGTATTCAAGTAAACGATTTGATATCAAAATCGAAACGAGTAACGAGTGGAGTTCCACAGGGATCAAGCTTGGGGCCCATTTTATTTAAAATTGTATTTGCACATTTGGAAACTAAGATCCTTAACGGTCGAGTTTGCAAATTCGCTGATGATTTAAAAATAATCTTCCCAATTGATCCAAAAAATGTTGAATTCTCCAAAAATAATGTGACACTAGATTTGTATGATTTAAGTAGATACTTGTTAACACTAGGGCTGAGAATAAACAGTAAAAAGACGAGAGCTTTGAAAATAGGTAACAGAACTGATTTCAATTATGTTTATTTTCATGATGCTGAGATTAATGATGTTTTTGAGATTAAACTTATGCAAGAAATTAAGGATTTAGGTATAACTATTCATTGTACGGCTTCTGCTGAGAGACATATTGAAAGGATAGTAGGCAGTGCCAAGAACAGATGGGCACTAATAAATAGAAATATTTTATCGAGTGAAATAAAATATAAAATGTTTATAATATGGATTAGACCGATATTAGAATATGCTGCTGCTACTTGGAATCCTTTAACAAAGGGTTTGTCTAATAAGATAGAAGCTGTACAAAGAAAAGTTGTGAAACAAATAAGTCCTATCTCCTGCACTATATATGCCACTAGATTACAGTTTGTATCACAGCATCCTTTATGGTTTCGGAGGATGTGCTATTGCATAAAAGTTTTCCATTTGAACCAGTGGACTGGTGCCTATATGAATCCAATAAGAAAGAGTCATGAAGTTGGAACTAGATCTGGTCAATTTGCAATATCTCCACCATTGGTAGGGAATGTTGCGAGCAAGCTATTCTCTTTTTCAAAAATTTTCAAAATTTACAATCAATTGCCAAAGTGGCTTAGAGAAACGCCTCCATCTAAAATGTCTCTTAAATTTTTATCTACCGAACTAGAAAAAGTGTTCAATCCTGCTGATATTTTTAATTTTGATTATGATAATACTTTCTCGTGGTTAAATAAAAGACAGGATTAATTGTTTTTCAGCAGCATAACTTCTCGAGATTCTATCTTCAAGTTTTGTACTATTAATACTGAAACGTTGTGCATTACATAGTATGTTAAACAACAATACATACAATCAATTATTAGTCATGGTTCCCTTTTTTGCATAATGTTACACTCGAATAATACATTAAATTTTTCTATTTTTGATGATGAATCTATCTCTCTTTATAACCGAACTTTCTGATGCTGATAAATTGTACAGTACAACTAATTGCACATATTTATGTGATGTGATATGTTTTTATATTGTACATTTTCTATTTTTATTATTTGATGGAACATGTAAGGTTTGAATCCAAATAAAGATTTCCTATTCTATTTTATTCAAGTCAAACCACCAATGGTGGGAATGTTGCGAGCAAGCTACTCTCTTTTTTAAAAATTTACAAAATTTACAATCAATTGCTAAAGGGGCTTAGAGAAACGCCTCCAACTAAAATGTCTTTTAAATTTTTATCTACCGAACTAGAAAAAGTGTTCAATCCTGCTGATATTTTTAATTTTGATTATGATAATACATTCTCATGGTTAAATAAAAGACAGGATTAATTGTGTTTCAGCAACATAATTTCTCGAGAATCTATCTTCAAATTGTGTATTATTAAAACTGAAAGGTTATGCATTATATCATCTTGTTAATCAACAATGCATACAATCAATAATTAGTCATGGTTACCTTTTTTCTTACAAACTGTTATACTCGAATTATATCTTAAATTTTTCTAATTTTGATGAAGAATCTATCACTCTTTACAGCTGAACTTTCTGATGCTGATAAATTGTACAGTACAACTAATTGCACATATATATGTGATGTGATATCTTTTTATATTGTACATTTTCTAATTTTATTATTTGATGGAACATGTGTGGTTTGAATCCAAATAAAGATATTCTATTCTATTCTATTCTATTCTAGTTATCTTTTGTTTAACTCTTCACTTAAACGGAGTTTAAAATGAAATCGGCCGGGCGAGTGTATGTCATCGTGAAAAAGTGATTAACACTCATGTAAAAACCATTTTTGATTACAAAAGATTCTCTAGTGAAGAAGTGCACATATAATGACTGATTTTAATAGTATACTTTATTGTTAAATCACTCGTCTTTTTTAATGTTTTATCGAGAAGTAAATTAATTGACCGATTGGCACCTACATGTCAATAATAATGAAAAATGTTTGCTGGATGTATTGTCTTTTCTACAATATAAAATGCTTAGTTTAAACTGACAAATATATATATATATATATATATATTTTAAAAATGGTGAAATTAGAAACTATCAATATATCTATATATATATATATATACATATATATATATACTCTCATATATATAATACCTCAAGAATGCACCTGAGTTATATAAATAATCGTTTAGTTCTATCCTATAACCGACTTTTACTATCTGTATATGTTACTATTAATTCTTAACCCCAGCGTTATTATATACCCAGTCAGGCCATGCATATCTTAAAGAAGTCAAAATTTTTTAGATCGTTTGGGAAGACGATTTTTAGATCATCAGCGAATTTGCATATTCAACCATTCTGAGATTGCGCAAGCATGATTTTCAATACTCCAGTCTCCATGTTATGTACTTAGATAATAATGCTTCTTTTATATAAATAATAGCTAAGTAAACTAAAAAATAACAGAATCAAACATAAATGAGAAAATTGCTTTCATAATAGTATAAAAATATACAGTCAGAGGCTTTTAAGATATCAATTACTATTACCACATCCATATTCTTCTCGACTAGTATTATGACATATATCCTTATAGGTAGAATATTCGTCAATGTAGATTGTTCTTTGGTAAATCCATGCTGGTGTGGATCAAATTCTACCGGTAAAATAAAGTCCAAATGATCTAGTATTAACCGTTCAATTATCTTCGCAAGTGAGGGGATATTTGAGCTCAGCCTATAATCATTGGCATTCGTTGGCTTACTAACTAGACCACTAATGTAAAATAAATCTAAGTGATATTGTACCATCATTCACTATTTTTTTCAAAAAACGCATAGCGTATTGAAAGGTATAAAGGTGATTAATGTAGGTTATCAACCGACATACCAAGAGGATATATTTTCCTATTAGCTTTTATTCTCAACATTAAATTGGCTTATGTAACAATCAATCACGAGTTGGAGTTTCTAGTTGTCTAGAGAATCAGCTAGTTCTATTATATGGATTTCATTCAAAGCATTACAAATGAAATTATCATGCATATTCTTCAAGTAAAAAAATTCACTATCCGTTTTACCTATCAGTAATATAAATTTTATTTTCGCCTTGTAATTGCTGTAGTTATTCAGAAGTTTGTATTCTAACCTGGGGTAGCATTTAAGCTTAACCAATATAATAATTTCTAGCGTCTGAGTAATCGTCAGTAGCAAAAAATTAATATCACCATCAATCATATCTAAACTCCTTTTTATACCATTAATTAAAGTACATTTCGCAATGTTATCTCGTTTAATTCTTAGATGCCATCGTATTCTGTCCCTCATTTGCGGCATATCAGTAAAAGTACAGTTATGGAACAGATTATGCAGAAATATATATGCAGATGAGACAAAATAAAACCGAGCATAATCAAACGCAGCATTTGACTTTCCGAAAAGTTCCCAGTTAACTCTGGAAGATTTAACTTATGCATTTTCAGGTTAAATTGCAATAGATCATGGTTGAAGAATAAATTGGATATTTCACAGTTATGTATTTTATTGAAATCACCTACAACCATGTTGCGCCTTTGGCAGTCTAAAATAAACCGGAATGTTGCAAAAAACACTGCATCATTATGTATGCACATATACGGTGTTCCATAAAACGCGGTTAAATCTCCGGAGCCAATTTGGACCTACAATAAGTAAATTACTGTGTTATCCGCACTAATATGGAACCATTTCGCATGGAAGGAAGATATACAGTATTCTAAGACACATCCAGTTCACTTATCCAGCGATCTGTCCAAACGGGATATGGTTTAACCTGGAATAATAGGTTCATGATCTTCAATGTCTTTTTGATTCCATGTTTCTACTAATATTATAAAGACCACTATATTGTCCTTTATAATATATATGAATGGAAAATCTTCGTTTTTTATTCTCCCTAATGTTAGCATAAAAATCAAATATATATTTAAACACGAATCTACATGAAGGGTTCGTAACTTTAAGCAAGTCAAAATGGTTCCTTTTCAACGCTTTTATTCCTTTATATCGCTACCTCTTCGATTTTGTTCGAAATTCTACATTACTTCTTCATTAAGAATCCATTTCTGCACTCTTAAGAGTCTCTCTTGAATAATTGCGTAATATTGAGATAAAGTAAGACTGTATCTTATTGTATTAAGTTTTACAATTATATGTAAAGCTTTTCTCTTTTCTTTCTTTTAATTAAACCTCATTGCGAAGAAAAATTATAATAGGGTATCCAGCCAAGAGACATTGGAATAAATTATCCAACGACAATATCGCTGGTAGTTGGTTAGAGTGAAATTAATTATAATATTGTATCCAGAAAATAGACAGGCAAATAAATAAACGAATATCAAGAATGCTAATATTATAAACCGGAACTCCATCGGCACATATCCTATTTTCGTCTTCCGGTGTTGTTTATTCAGTATAAAATATCTGAGTCTATACCAAATCTTACATATGCCAATAACAAAAGTATGCACGAATCCTTTTTAAATTAATTTTACAAATGCTCTAATCATGCCTATTTACTTTATCGTATTTCAGTGCGCCTTAATTGGAACACATTTGAATTCTTATTTAATTTGGTATATATGTTTTGAAGTTATTTACACAATTTAGTGCTTAAAGAATAGTTTTATGCAACATCACTTTTCGTCAATTTTGTACATTTACAGTCAAATAAAATGTATGCAAGACCACTACAAGTGAGAACTGCATGTCTTAATTTCCATAATTTATCTATGCAATGCGGTTTTACCCTCGTTACTCAGTTCGCCGTCGTGCTCTTATGATGATCATGGAAGTTTGAAACGCACCAGCACGTGTGACTAACAGTAGTTTAGCTAAGTTGCATGACTGGTTAAATACACTGAGATTGATGTGTTTTATCAAGCTAGCAAACCTGATTAAAATACTTGTTATCACCATCCGCGCATTCAAGAGTTAATTTCGATAATTCTCTAATCAATCTCGCCACCCTATTACGACTACATATTTCTGAGTTTGCGACTATCTCAGTTAATAGTATGTGTAATCTTCTCTACATGACAAGCAAGATCAGATTTATAAATATGTCCATATTTACATGTTCACCTCTTCTTATCTTGATTGGGCGCATAGTCTTACCAACATACATGAGACTACAATAATTGCATGAGACCGTCGTAAATTCCATCCCCTCCTCAACATGGTACGACGGTGTCAACCATGTTTCGATGGCCGATCGTACATGGGCTAACGGGGCTATGGCGGTGGTGTCACCAGGGCGTGGTGGATCTCCGACCGGCAATCGGATCTCCTATAAAATACCACATGAGCCCGACGACGGCACCATGACTCGGCGTGTGTTCCCGCCACAAAAGGGTTCAACAGCCACAGGATTACATGGACTCCTGGACAGTACCCCGTACTTCCGAATGGCGAATGAGCTCTCAACAGCCACCGGCAACCATGCAACTTACTGCTGCCTTGCAGACTGCGCTTGGATGTGCAAAGGCTAGAGGTGCGTCCTCGATCAAAAAGCCGAGTGGTGAGGGGACACCACTTGTACCAAATTCCCAAGAAACTCCATGAAATGTCACAATCTATGAATACCGTTCATGCTACGGCGTCCCCGGCAAGCGACGCGCTCTGTGCTTCCCCAGAGGCTAGGGTGTCAAGTGAAAAGCTATCTGGTTTTATCAGCGCGAAAACACCTATTTATTTCGGGTGTTGGAATGTTCGAACGCTGCTTGATATCGGCAGCCAAGCAATCACGGCCAAATCTTTATATGACTACCAGATTGAAGTTGCATGCCTGTCTGAAGTCCGACTGCCCGGCACGGGATCAACGAAGATAAAAGTACCGTCTGCAGAATCAACATACTTGATGCATCACAGCGGACCAGTTGACGGGTCCGGACAACACGGTGTAGCCATTCTACTTGGTCCTACGGCGCAGAGAGCCATGCTGGCTTGGAATCCTGTATCACCGAGGATCGCAACGGTCCGACTGAGAGGGAAACCATTCAACATCACAGTGGTAGCCGTCTACGCACCAACCCTCGCAGCTGATTCAGATGTGAAAGATGAGTTCTACGACCAACTGCAAGAGACTATCAACGGAATTTCCAGAGGCGACATACTGTTTGTCGCTGGTGACTGGAACGCACGAACAGGACCTTCTGACTCATCCACCAGACACATACTGGGAAAGTTTGGTCTAGGTGAACGCTGCGAGAACGGAGCACGACTTATCAGCTTTGCAGATGTCAACCATATGTGCGTTACCAATACGCGTTTCCAACACCCTCGGAAGCATTTGCTCACCTGGTATTCAAACGATGGTCACACAGCCAATCAGATCGACTACATTCTGGTACGGTCGCGTTGGATGTCTTCTGTCGAAGATTGCAGGTCATACCGAGGAGCTGAAACTGGCAACCGAGGAGGGTCCGACCACACTCTAGTACGTGCCAAATTGAGGCTTCATCTCATGTCCCGACGGCGCCATCAACCTACGAGACGCCTGAACGTTGCAACCCTAACGGACCCATCCCGTTGTACAGCGCTATCTGCCTCAATCACTGCAAAGTTGACTTCCGCTGACGGTGGAACTCATGCCGTAGATAAAACCAATGTGGAGCATCAATGGAATAACTTGAAACTCTCTACTCAGCAAGCTGCGCTTGAAACGCTCGGAACCATCAAAAGTCACCATAAAGACTGGATCTCTGAACGCACGATACGGGCGTCACAAAAAGCAAGAGATGCCCGGATGAATAACGCGCCTAATTATCGCCACCTGAGACGTGAAACCACGAGGTCTGCTCGGGCTGACCGTAAGCAGTACTGGGATGAAATGGCTTCCGCCATGGAATCGGCTGCAAACGTCGGTGATTTCGGGGGTCTCTTCCGTCTTATACGTAAAGCATCCGGTAAGCGCAATGCAGAGACAATTCTACGCAGCGCAACAGGAGACTTGATTTCTGATGTCAATGGCAAAATCGCAAGATGGGTTGAACATTTTTCGCAGTTATTGAACCGACCATACAGTGGCCGCTCCCCACCGCAACCACCTACAACATCTACACCCAGCTACGACGTAGACTGCTCTTCCCCAACTGAGGTTGAGATCGCTACGACCATCCAGCGCATGAAGAACAAGAAATCCCCCGGTGAAGATGGAATTCCTGCAGAGATCTACAAGGCCTGTATAGGCACACTACTGCCATCAATCCATCGACTGTTCTCTTCTATCTGGGAACAAGAAGCATGCCCGTCAGACTTCGGAATGTCAATCCTGCTACCGTTTCCCAAAAAGGGTGATAGATCAAGGTGCGAAAACTACCGTGGTATCAGCCTTCTCAACACCGCATCCAAGCTGTTGGCGTCGATTCTATTGAACCGCTTCTGTAATGAGCGGCATGCCCGTACCCGTCCCAATCAGGGTGGATTCCGCCCAGGCAAAGGCTGTGTTGATCAGATCTTTACTTTACGGCGAGTTTTGGAACATCGCAACGAATTTCAACAACCAACCGTCGCTTGTTTCATTGATTTCCGAGCTGCTTTTGACTCTGTTGATCGCGACTCCCTATGGAACATCATGCTGCTCGACGGAATGCCCATAAAACTCGTCAATCTGATCAAGGCCTACTATGCAGCCACCAAAGCCAGAGTCCGTGTTTACGGAGAAGAATCGGATGAATTCAGTCTGCACACAGGGGTTCGACAAGGATGTCCCTTGTCACCCATATTGTTCAATTATGCGGTTGACTGGATTCTGAGCAACGCGCTAACTGGGTTCCGAGGCGTTCAAGTATCAAATAACCTGTGGCTGACGGATGTTGATTACGCAGACGATGTTGTTCTCCTTGCTGACAGCTTTGGGAGCATGCAAACCGTTTTGGATCAAGTGGCCCAGTTTTCATCAGCCGTTGGTCTGGAAATCAATGCCGACAAAACGAAAGCCTTCGCCATCGGTGTATCTTCATCTGATGAGCAGCTCACGGTGTACGACAGCCCAATCGAAACAGTCGACGATTTTACGTACCTTGGCTCAAAAATACTTCCAACTGGTCAAGCAAAGAATGAAGTCCGAACACGCATCGACCGTGCCAGACTTGCTTTCTTACAATTGAAGAACTCACTTTGGAGAAGAAGTGAAATCAGCCTCAAAACGAAAATCCGAGTCTACCAGGCTACTGTTCGCCCTGTGCTACTGTATGGCTGTGAGACTTGGCCATTACGTTCTGAGGACTCCAAAAAGCTTGAAGTATTCGACCATTGGTGCCTTAGGTACATCACAAAGACAAAATGGATGGACCGGGTGTCGAACGCATCTGTTCGTCACCAATGCGGTGACATCATGCAACTATCCGTCTGGATCCAACATCGTCGACTTCAATGGTTCGGGCACGTACTACGCAAACCAGAAGACGAACTGGTACGGCAGGTGATGAACCCAGGTCAATGTGCAAACTGGCGCCGCCGCCGAGGTGGGCAACTGAAGACATGGCTTGCAACAATCAAATCGGACGTGGAACTCCTTGGTTTACGCAATGTTTATGGTCCGCGTCACAGGGAGCGTCATGCCAGTCATGAGATTTCGTACACTTCTGATGTCTCCAAGGGTTCAATATTTTCTCTTTAGTTAGGGAGTACAGTGCCTAGTGTTAAGGACTGTTTTAAAACGAACCTCATATTTTATTTTAAGGCGATTGATTTTACTTTCCTACTTTATACACAACCCGGTAATATCATGACCTTACGCTCTTCCTTCCCATGCTCCGCATTATAGTACCTCAAATTTTGATTAAATATTCTTACAATATCCATCAGTGTTGCATCAATTAAATAAAGAGGATAATCATTAGCCTTGAATATAGCTAACTTCCTAAGCTTTCTATCTGTTAATCTAAGGCTTCTTAATGTTAATGACTTTAAGATATCGATTTTAATACGATACGGGTGATTTGACTTCAAAATAATAAGGGTTCCTAATCATTAATATGTCATCCAAGAAACGTATGTATAATGTTGACTCCAGTGGAGTCTTATTCAGATATGTATTTCGGAATCCTTCTTAATTTCAAATCCAATGACCCGTTTCATATGGAAATCATTATCTTAAACTCATTAGCATTAAGAAGCCTTAGATTAACACATATAAAGCATATGAAGTTATAGCTAGGTAGACTGCGCGATATATTCAAGGATAATAGTTATCTTTTTATTTAATAGATGCAACACTGATTGATGCTGCAAGAAGATTTAATTAAAATTTGATTCTCTTAAAAGCCTATACATAAGAGGGAGAGCGTGAAGTCATGGTATTACCGGACCACATATTAAGTAGGAAAGCAAAATCAATCGCTTTAAAATAAAATGTAAGGTTCGTTTTAAAACAGTCCCTTACACTAGGCACTATACTCCATAATCAAAAAGAAAATATTGAACCCTTGGAAATATCAGTAATGCATGAAACAATGCCCTCAATCGAGGTAAGCAGAGGTGAACATAGAACTGCATGTGAGTATGGAAATATTGCTAAATCTGATGTTGTTCATCGTGTAGTGGAGACTGGACACACTACTAACAAGGATGATCGCAAACGCATAGCAATATTTTGTCTAAATAGGGTGGCGAGATTAGAGAATCTATCGAAATTATATCCAGGGATAATATTTTGAATGAAACAGCTGATGAAAAATCGTTAGGTTCGATTTGGAATACCGCATGAGCGAATGGCAGAATAAGACGATATCATGAATTTGAAACTAAAGCTAGCCCTAGTAAAAGATTAAGAACATCTGATTAAGACTGACTCATTAGTGGGCTTATTATTCAATTAATGGCTAACGAATTATTGAAAATATAGTCTTTCTAAATTTTATTCCTGACTGCTCGTTTGTTTTGAAATCTCTTAGCGATTTGAGCGCTTACTAAATGGTTTCTATCTTCTTTCCATATATTGCTTATTCTTTGTTTAAATAATTTTCGAATTTTCTTGGCTAACCATATCTTAATAAAGCACAGATCAAGTAAAATCGTTATTGTGTTGTCTATTCTTGCATTTATAACATCCCACTAATCGATTCTGTATTATAAACATCAAATTGTGTTTAATATGCATTTCAATGGTCATAAACACTTTGTACAGATCTCTGGCTATTAATGTGCACGACTTTTCAACGAAAATCCCTTTGAAATGAATAAATTTTTCTTGACAATCAATTAAATCTCCTTCGTTCTTAAAGTCTCGACATGTCTCTCTATGCCGAATTTCTCATTATCGTCACTCATACGTCATACACAATTGTAAGTTCTCAATTCAATCCAATCCCACCCTCAACATCTTTAACATACTATCTTCGGAAATGGAACTACTATCTCCCCATGAATCTAAGAATGTGGTTAATCTGCACTCCTTTAATGAATTCGTAACTTGTTCGTTTCGTACCAATATATCGCTTTGTCACTAATATGGATATCTCCAACGATTAGACCGGCGTTCGGAAAGTAAAAACTCAAATCGCCTTGACTCCAACTTAAGTGCTACGCCAGTGACTGCTAAACATAACCAATAGTCCCGAGAACTGATTCTGCATACAATAGTCCTATTGCTATCACTTATTCTCATACCAATGTTTCATTCTTATTTCAGCTGCCTCAACAATTCCTCGTATAAATTAAAGCTTATCACCACAGCATTCGCTATATAGTGTATTAAGCTTTGCTCTTTTAAACTACGAAAATGTCTAACTCACTCGCGATTTGAACCTAACGAGTGTGCTTCAGCTAATTTCATCTTTGGTCACCTATTAAAGCACAGTTTGCAGTATCTAGATATGCATAGATTTTACACTATTCACACCGAAATTGCTTTAACTGCACGGGACATTGCCACGAGTTACACGTTCTAAACCAATCCAAATGTTATTTTTTTAACGATGTATAATTACTAGTCATTTTCACAAATACTCATACATAATTCTATTCCTGAATTCTAACTTGATCCAATTTTCAGGTTAGGTGGACCATAGTACAAAATAAAAATGTGATATTGCCAAATTAAACATTCTAAAAAAAAGTCACCATGACGTTGACAAAACACACTACGCCCATCTAAAATTTCAGGAAATACGATTAAGAATAAGCAATATTTTATCTAAAAAATAATCCTCAATACAAAAGCATGTGGATCACATAAAGATCTTTACTAAATTAGTATATTTTGTGATAGTGTAATTGTAATATACGGGAGTAGAAAACAAAAAAGAAAAATCAAGGTTGCAGCTCCATCAATTAGTGTAACCAAACTACAGTTGTGACCACATTAAACAATAGTTGTGAATACAATTGACTAATGATTCCAGTTCAACCATGTGTTTTTTCAATTATCAAATAGGAAAAGTTGACATAAGATCTGTTTCTATAATTTTCCACTGACAAAAAGTTCAAAACCATATTAATTTTAATTTGAATATGCAAGTAAAATATCTCAAGCAAATGCAGCATATAGGCAATCTAAACTTAATAATCATTATTACTATAACATTGTGCTCCATCTTTGATAAAGTTTAAATCTTACACTCAGAGTCATATTCTGGAAAAGCAAACAAATTGTTTTACAATTACTTTATATACATTCCTTATTTACGTATTATTTAGAGTCGCGGACTAGATGGCCTGTGGCCTAATGAAGATTTTTCAAAGCAGCAGGCTATCAAATGACACCGCAAATAAAGAAACCAGTCGTAAATATACGCGTAGATATATTTCAAAATAAAATTATTCATCATGTCGCATGCAAAGCGTGTTTGCTTTTTTCTTGTTGAAAATGTTCAGACATTTTTTCCAGTTGTTTTCTCTGATTTTCTTGATTATCTTCTAATTTTTTTATAGTTTTGTCATTTAGTTTTCTTGAGATAAATAAGAAAGACCTACAATTCTCCTGAAATATAGTCAATACGTTTTTTCACCGTGCTTTTCGCTTCCGCCAAATCTTGTTTAACCAGTACAGGCCCGACAAGCTTAAACACCGTATTTTCATCGGTAAGCAGATCCAGTTCTTCTTTAACAGCTTCGTTCTCCGCTAACTGCCCTGTTAACTGTTGATGTGTCAAATAAAGTTTGGACAGATCTTTCTGTGTTTGTTTTACGTTCTCAAGTTCGAGAGTAAATTGTCTGGCAAGCGCTTCCATTGAATTCAATATTTATTTATTTAATTGTAACCAACATACATTCGATTAAAGAAGCAATAAAATACACAAGCTTAACAAATTAAACAGCATCCCATCGACATAAATTAACACAAGGAAAGTAAGCTATATTATATATATGTTAAATAAAGGATAACAAACGATAGGTTTTAACTGCTATTTTAGAAAGTTTAGCCTAAACACAGAATGTTTCGCATTGAAATGCATATGTACACACACCAGGGAATTAGAATTGTAACGACACAAATTTATGGCCGACATTGTAAACGCCCCGGCTTCAAGTAAATGCCGTACGACGTTACAAACTCGGTTAAGGTGCTCTGAATAGAGATTAGTTACTGATATGGGGGCCCTTACGAGAGCCTTGGCGGCGTTCGCGTAAGTTATATATATGTAAGTTGATGTTCTGTTCCTTGGGTGGACTCTGGTTGTGGTTCCTGCTGTTGATATCATGTGTGTTGAGGCTCTGCATTAATTGGCTCGTCTTGCTGGCTGAAGTGCAACACGGTGAGTCACGAATGTTGCCAATTGTTGGTGAAACAAATCAATATCCAGCGTAGGTATTGACAGCCGACAGCACGCACATGTGTAACACGAGGCAGAACGTAGATACGACCAATTGATTGCATGGTAAATTACCGTGCTTAAATAGCATGCAATATGTGTACTTGCATACTATTGGTTAAACGTGGTTAAACGTGGTTAAACGGCAATTTTGCTTTTTCTCATTGGTGCAACGTAAATAAATTTGAATTTAATTTACGCAATATGTCGGAGATTGATTTGTGTCGTTACAACACTTTCCTCTCTGAAAAAAAAGAAAAAAAATATTCCTCTCTTCGAGGCTAGATAAGAAATGCATGACAGAGTTCGAACCAAGTTAAGCAAAAATATGATGAACCATAAGTGCTGGGCTTAAATATGCTTGTTTGGTTGCTTCAACAATGATATGATGCCAGGTAACCACTAGGAATTGCTACACAAATTGTTGGCTCTGGTGGACGGTCATAGCACGTGAGGCAAAATAGAGCAGTGTAAGTTTTTGGAGCCGCAGCGTGAAGATTTCGGGGTAAATCGCCTCTGAATTTGCCAGGTTTAAGATAAAAACCTAAGCAGGTTGGATCGTTGTCAATGCGTTTGTATACGACCAAAGGAGCTAATGTGCTCGACGTTGTGGTCATGACATTTGTAGAGTGGTCTTTGTGAAATAGATAAAGTTGAGATATGCATTGAAAGTGGCCTGTACCATGATATGAAGCTGATCACTACTTATTGTTGCTACACGAAAGCGTTAGCTCTAAGTAGCTGGTCATACCAAAATAGGCAGTGTAATGTCATGTGTGAGAAATACATTATAATGTAAAATATATATATATTAAAATCAAAGGTAATTGCATAAAAATATGTACACGAACATTGCCTCAGAGATGGCATAATACCAAAGAACTGTTCAAAAATGCTACACAATTATTAGCTAAGAACAGCTGGTTATGCCACGTGAGACAAATACGAAAAATAACGTAAGGTTAAAAAATTTTATAGTTAATGTTAATGTTTAAAAAAATTAATTACGCGTTATACAAAGCAGGTTATTAAGATTGTGGGCAGACAGAGCCTGAGACGTGTGTAGAAGGTTGAACGCTCTCAGGATCAGGTGGTTCGATAAACGGTTTCAACCTGTCTATGCTTACTGATGTCGGTGTAGTGCCTTGCATAATGATGAAGTATTTGGGTTGTTTGAACAAAATCGGGTAAGGACCGCGATACTTGGGTTGTAGTGGTGCAACAGCATTATTGTTGCGAACGAGTACTCTCTTGCAGCTGTGGAGCTGTGGGTGAACGAAGACTGGACGAGGCGTGTGTCTCGGCTGCTGTTCAGACATGTTACCGAAATGAATTCGAAGGCGGGTAGCTTCGTCTTGTGGGTCATCTTGTGCCGGTAGTAGACGTGGAAGCTGACTAGGTAGGCGTAGATCCATGCCATACAAGAGTTGTGACGCAGACGTTTTAATGGATTCACGAGTACGGGAACGTATGGCCAGCAGAACTAAATGTAGTGCATCGACCCAGTTGCCATTAATGGACGAGGATGCTAAAGCTGCTTTGAGTTCCCTATGCATTCTCTCTACTATGCCATTAGCTTGGGGATGGTAGGCAGTCGTCTGGCGTAAGATGCATCCCAGGTACCGCAAGGTGGTTTTGAAACGATCAGATGAGAAGCAAGTGCCTCTGTCCGTGATGACCTCATTGGGAACACCACAATTGGATATCCATGCAGAGATAAAACCGTTAGTTACTTCGTCTGCAGAAATGGTGCCAAGAGGTAATGCCGCAGGCCACCGTGTAAATCTATCGATCACAGTTAGAAGGTAGCTGAAACCTTGAACCTTTGTCAGATGAACTATGTCGATGTGGACGATGGCTAGGCGAGAAGTAGACCGAAAATGTTGCAACTTAGAACGAGTGTGTCGTGTGATCTTGTTTTTCTGACAAATTGCACACTCTGAGACCCATCGTTTAACATTCTGCCTAAGTCTGTGACCCCAGAAACGATCTGTAAGAAGTCGGACAGTCGCTTGGCTTCCTGGGTGAGAAATTGAGTGAATTGAATCGAAAACTTTTCTCTGAAGGCTGGTCGGCAGAACTGGCTTGTTGGGCTGCGTACCCGTGAAGTAAACAATTGGTAAGCCTTCCCACAGACGGCATATGAACTTGGTTGGGTGACGGGCTATTGATCTTTGAATGTGAATGTCACCGCGTTGTTCAGTTCGCAGGAGAGTTGGCGTTAGTGCAGGTTCACTGAGTGCCACGGAGTTGACAGTGAATGGTGACGGCGAAGGTGGTTGTAGAGAGACGTCTGGCCTGAACAGGGCATCTGCAATGAAGTTCTGTTTGCCCTTGACGTGAAAGACGTCAAATTGCCATTCGCTTAGACGAGAAAGCTGTCTTTCCACTCTGGCAGGGTACTTGGCGATAGATGAAGTTGCGTTTCGAAATGCGCTAACTAGCGGTGCATGATCTGTGAAAACAACAAATCTGCTACTGCCAATGATGCTGATAAAATGGCGCACTGCGTCGTGGATGGCGAGAAGTTCTCGGCCGAAAGTGTCGTACCTCGTTTCTACTGGTTGGAGAGTACGCGAGTAGAAACTGATAGGCTTCCGAACTCCGTCGATCTCTTGTTCCAAAGTGGCTCCAATAGCGAATTCAGAAGCATCTGTCGTGAGTAGAAATGGCTTTTCGAAATCTTGATGCGTTAGCATTGTGGCATTTGCTAACGAGTTGATGGCAAGTCGAAGTAATTCCTCGTCTTCGGATGACCAAGCAATGATGGAATTCTTGCTAAGTCCTTTTCGGTTCCGCAGGTGCCTGCACAAAGGATAAAGTTGTTTTGAAAGGCCTGGAAGGAACTTGCGATAATAGTTTAGTACTCCCAGGATTTTCTGCAAATCGCTCAAAGTCCTTGGTGACTTGATATTCTTGATTGAATTCGTCTTTGACGGCAACGGTTGAATACCTTGGGCCGTGATACGATGCCCTAAGAAGTCGACGGATGAAGTTGCAATCTGCGTCTTGTCACAGTTGATCTTGAGTCCGTGGTTGGATAAGCGTGAGAGGACATTTCGTAGATGTTTCGCATGAGATTCTAGATCTGGACTGAATACCATAATGTCATCTAGATATGACATACAATAAGCAGAGTCGTCGCGAAGTATGTTGTCTATGAATCTTTGAAATGTCTGAGTAGCACACTTAAGTCCAAAAGGCATGTAAAGATATTCAAAAAGGCCAAATGGAGTGATGACTGCAGTTTTCTCGATATCCTCTGGTGCTACCGGTATGTGATGGTACGCTTGTCTGAGGTCAATCACTGAGAAGAAATTGCTGCCGTTGAGTTTTTCAAGTAAAGTGTTGATATTTGGAATAGGATATGCATCAGATTTTGTCACTGAATTTAGCTTACGGTAGTCTCCACAGGCTCTGTACGATCCGTTTGATTTTGAGACTAAGTGCAGTGGTGACGCCCATGAACTTTTCGATGGTCTGATGATTCCCTCTTCCAAAAGCCTTGAGAATTCTTCTTGGGCAGCTTTCAGCTTAGCAGGAGCCAGTGGTCGCTTCTTGAGTGCAATAGGTTGTCCTTCTGTGACGATATGATGCATCGTGTTGGAGACTCGTAGCTCTGACTTGTTAAGATCGAAAAGCGATTTGTATTTTCGAAGAGCTGCTGATATCTCTGCTGAATGATGCACTGGGGTTGGCTGAATGACCTGTAACTCCAAACGCTCGGAGGCAAGTGTCCAAAAGCTTTGTTCAAGTCCGGTGGAGGGGTCGATGATCTTTTGATTGGCAAGATCAACAATGAGCCGAAATTTTAGAAGGAAATCAAGGCCTATTATATTATGTGAGACCTTGGCAATGATGAAGTTGTGGGAAAATTCACGTCGTAGACCTATGTTGAGTGTGCGGTATTGGCAGCCATAAGTTGGTATGGGCTCGCCTGTAGCTGTTGCGAGAAGAACGCCTAGCGACATCTCGGCCATTGAATCACCTTTGAGAACTGAGACTGCCGCACCTGTGTCTACGATGTACTCTTCGCCAGTTTTGAAATCAAGAAGGTGCAGAAGTTCGTTTGGCTGTTTGGCCGGGTCATGCAAACAAGTAGGCTGGTGATTGCGACCGGCATTGTCTGTTTGGTTCTCTATGTGAAAAATTCGGCGTGGACGAAAAGAGTCGACAGGGATGTCGGATTGTAGTTGGCTTCTTCCCTGTAGCGCCGTTGATGCCGTTGATGTGCAGAAAGTACGGTCTTCTACTTCCTGCGCCAGACGTTTCCCGATACTGATGCACCCTTGTGCCTGCGGTCTGTTGTCCTCTCCGTCAGCTGTGGAAATTGACACTCATTCGGAAATTCTTCGGAACGACAAAGACAAACTTGGCAAGCATAAAAACTTCTGGTGGTTATAACACCAGTTCTTTGGAGCATATTTATTAAAGGATTGCGGAGATCTCGATCGCCGCCTACCATTATAATTTGACTTGGAAACGAATTTTGGTCGAGCATTCACTTGATTTATCTCGGATTTGGTAATGGCCAATCCTTCTAGAACTTTGGCCATGTTCGCCACTGTTCTCTCTAAAGAGGAGATTCTATCATCTTGCGGGGGTGAAGAAAAGGATGATGGATTCACTTTGGGTTCCAAAACCCTATATTCTAACTCACATCTCTCAGATAAGTCATCTATAGAGAGAGTGTTGGGGAGCTGTCTGGCAAAGAGTTTTAATGTTTGGGGAAGATTGTTAATAAAAACAACCTTAGCCTCATGGTCAGAAATGTTGGTTTTATACCAACGTTTCCGTAATTCCCTCAGTATTTCTATGGGGCCAAGATTTGGCATATCTAACTGCGCATATTTGTTTATTATCTGCTCAGTTTCCGTGGGTCCAAGCAAGGATTCTACCTCATTTTGTAGGCCCAAAATGGGATTAGGTAGCTTCCTAATGGCCTCAAGCTTAGGATAAATCCGTCGCTGCAATTCAGAAGGTAGTTTAGCAAAAACCTTTGACAGTTTTTGATGACTGTCATAATCAGGAAACGGGGAGAAAGCGGAGTCTACGCGCATAAAAAATAACTCACTATCTCCATCCCAAACAGGAACATCAATATCTAAAATTGGACCTGACATTTTAACAATCTTACGGGATCTTAAAAGCATAAATTTATAAGCAATATAAAAATATATAAATATACTTTAACTAAACGCTTACCCACAAACAGCTTCCACAGTTGAGTTTGACGAGTACGTACGGTGCCGTTTCGTACGTAGGAAAGTTAAATAGAGGCCCAGTTGGCCTTTGATGACAATGTATTATAATTATCCCCACAAATCCACGAATATATACCCAACAGATTTCCCAGAAAACCACGATCAGGGTAAAGAAAACACAAATGTCAATCTATTTATCCCAAATAGATGAAAAAGGAAGTCAATTTTATTTATACCAAAAAAAATCAGAACAATAATCAATATCCTGGCGCGGTCGCCAATTTTGTAAACGCCCCGGCTTCAAGTAAATGCCGTACGACGTTACAAACTCGGTTAAGGTGCTCTGAATAGAGATTAGTTACTGATATGGGGGCCCTTAAGAGGGCCTTGGCGGCGTTCGCGTAAGTTATATATATGTAAGTTGATGTTCTGTTCCTTGGGTGGACTCTGGTTGTGGTTCCTGCTGTTGTTATCATGTGTGTTGAGGTTCTGCATTAATTGGCTCGTCTTGCTGGCTGAAGTGCAACACGGTGAGTCACGAATGTTGCCAATTGTTGGTGAAACAAATCAATATCCAGCGTAGGTATTGACAGCCGACAGCACGCACATGTGTAACACGAGGCAGAACGCAGATACGACCAACTGACTTGCATGGTAAATTACCGTGCTTAAATAGCATGCAATATGTGTACTTGCATACTATTGGTTAAACGTGGTTAAACGTGGTTAAACGGCAATTTTGCTTTTTTCTCATTGGTGCAACGTAAATAAATTTGAATTTAATTTACGCAATATGTCGGCGATTGATTTGTGTTGTTACAACTTCATTTACGTAATATGTCGGTGAATTGTTATTGAGCCGTTACATTTCCTGCCATGCCCACCAGGTACATACAAACAGAGGAAGTGTCTAGAAGTCCTTCTAGACACTATGACCACTGTAACATTCGTAAAATTTCACGGCATTTGCCAGTGAATGCTTTTCTGGTCCTGTTAAGGGCCACCCACATTACTGCTTCCGGATTTTCTTCTTATCTTCATCGTAAGAGAATATTTTAATTCTTTGAAATTTCCTTTGTTTAAATTGTCGAATTTTATTACTTAGCTTTGGTGACTTTATTATTTAGTTTTCTTGATATTTTGAACTGCGTGTTACGGTGTTATTTGTGTCCTGCCTTTGATTAATTTGATTTCATGAACGACAATTGCGGGCGCTATATTTTAACACTAAATTATTGAAATTAACCACAAATTGTTATTCTCATTGATATTATGGGAGGGATCTAAAATTTGCTTTAGGTAATAATAATGTATATTCTCTTTTCAAGGTTTTCACTTCCAGAAAGTTTCGCTATGGCTATCAGAGTGACGCGCTTTGTTGAAATTAATATATATTAATAAAGCTTATTTTAGTATAATGGATAACAGAAATAAGTGTTATTATTCAGAGTTGTTAATCGAAAGAATTAAGGAACTTAGCTTAATGGGAGATAATGAAGAATTTAGCTGTTCTAAATTTAGTGAACATTCTATCCATATTGGATATCCGAGTCTGGCTTTGTAAGAGCTCTCCTATGGTAGTAACCAAAGGGTCTCTGCAGTTTGATCTAGAGAGAGATTCTATAAGAAAAACAGAATCATTAATTTAATTAAATGAACAATGGTTACGTGAGCGGCGATAACCAACATGTATATACACATGTCAGTATAAACTAAGGATTGTATTGTGTAGAAAATGCAATTCATCCAGTAGACCGGTTTCATCCTTATTGGGAACAAATCACGTACTGTCTATAATTTGTCGTGGACGATACTGGAATCTGGTCACGTCTACTGCGGAATTTGTTACAAAGCAGATATGCCAAGGTAAAATATTACAAGATTGTTCTAAAGCACTGCAATGATTACTTTATTTTGTCAAAGTAAATATCTTCCTCTAAAAAACTTTTGGAAGACAGTGTTGCTGATGAAGTACACAGTCCAATAACTTACTACTGAATTAGGTGTATATAGCTGTGCTTAGCACGGAGGCTAATTTTGAATTCGATGACACTTATAGCATTACCCAATGAGTCGCAGGTATGAATCTAAAAGACATGGAAGGAAAGATTAATCCATTAAAATCCACTTAATGTATCGATGAGCAAATACCATACTCCTACAGTCACACCAAGATTGATACGGACTTGACATTTATAGGGCTCTCATTAGTTAACAGAGCAAGTACCAATACAATATTATAATAATGTGTTGGTGGACTTCGGGGCTCTTACTCTATTAAAATATGAGAGCGGAAAAGATGCGAAGTCTGTATCAGTATTTTTGTGTCTGTAGGAATATGGTGTTTTCAATTGATTATTCTTTCCTTCCATGCCCACGAGGCACATACTTGCGACTGCTTGGACCAAGCTATTTGTTTTCTCGAATTTAAGATGAACCAACATGTTAAAAAAAATATATACATAATTATGTAAAAAGCGATAATACTATGTACTTTATACGCAACACTGCACACCGAACATTTGATCTGGAAATATATTCGTTGAGAAAAAACGAATGACTAACCTACTTGTTCCCAACCGTTCCCAATATGCTCGAATAAGAAACTAACCTCGTTTTAGCAAGGGTATATTGTGCGGATCAAAATTATCCAATCGGTAAGAGATACAAGATGGCTGCAACACGTCAATATAGAGGCTAACGGTAGTTAAGAAAAGAAATAAATAAAACTTGATTCAAGCACAATTCAAATAAATACCTGAAAGGTTTTAAACAAGGAATATTCTAAAATGTTACGACTAGTTTTCTTTTTAATAATAATCATTTGAATTAGCCATGTTGGTTTAAATATATCAATAAACTGGTAGTTCAATTTTATCGGTGGAAATATCTTCCTAAACAATCTATAGCTCTCCATATAAAATTAATCAATTTTATTTTTGGACCATTGAATTTACCGATGGTTTCTTAAACAATCCTGTGTTTAATATAAATGTTGTAATATTTCATTGTATATATTTTATTTATTTATTTTATTATAATATATTTCCTTATTTTAAATTGTCGAAGTTTGTAATTTGCCTTAGTTGACTTTAACAAATAACTTTTGAGAAGTTGACTTTGACGTGTTACACTTGTGTTTTTCTAGAGAAGCCATATCTGTTTTCTTTATTATGATCTTAGACCACAAAAGTTTAATAATACAATTTTGCGCCGTGAGGGATCTCAAATTCGTCAGAGGTAAATTGACTTTGTTCTCCTATTTAAGGTATTCAATTTCGTAAAGCTATAATACGGCAACCAGTGAGAAGGCGAGTATTCACATTGTTTAAATTAATAGTTATTAATAAATTTAATTTTATATAGTGAATAGCAGCATTAAATGCGAGGAGGCAGAGCAGTTAACTGAAGGACTTAAGAAAGTTAGCCAAAGGGAAGGTGCTGACAGGAATGAGGAATTTAGTAATTATTAATTTGGTGATCGTTATAGTAATATTGGAAATTCGAATCTGACATTGCAGAAGCTCATCTGTGAAAATGAATAAAGAACCTCTATAAAAGATGGCGATCGTACCAGAATCTAATTTGTAGATAGGTATACAAAAGATGAAGAACGCACCAGTCGCAATAATATTGATATCAGTGTAATTCTCATTATGTACACACCAGATACCCACACTGATTGGGTTGATGATGTAAAAATGTGTTAAGTAAGAAGGATAACTGACCCAACAACAATGTCCATGCATTGCGGTCATTGCTAGCACATCTTAAGAGAAACTTGTCTAGATTTAGGCGCTACATAACTGACAAATAACCATATAATCTATTTGAGCACCTAGTGGAAGTACTTCAATGGAGATATCAACCCGACATAATTGAACAAATGAAAGACATACTAAGCGACGAAAAATGAGAAACAAAATTCTTCGGGATTTTGTGACAGACTATTTGCCAAAGATAGCGGGCTTGATATCTCTCACAAAGTTGTTAAAAGTACCTTTCTAGCAAGATTAAGAGCCACATTGGATGTATATGGTACATTAGAAGTTGTCATTAAAGAAGCTCAAAGGATTGTATAAAGTATACTGAAAAATAAAACACAGGTGTGTGCCGTAACAGCAGCATCGTACCAAGAGCTGTAACTCCGAATAATCTAAAAAATTCTCTTGGCCATAGGGAATGAACTTAGTACCCTATGACGGTATTTGTATGGTGAAAAACAATGTCAAAAATTTTGGCAGACATAGGTCACATTATCGTTGTAAAATGGTAAATTCCGAGCGTCGGGGAGGTGAATCGGTTTGATGATGTTCAAGGACCTTGCGGGTGGAACATTTCGCAACGTAAGTATGCCGAGCTTGGAAGATGTCAAGGCACCGTATGAATATATATATATATATTGGGTGTTTCCCAAGGGAAGGTAGTTTTTGTCTGGCAGATAGGTGTAATTCTCCTGTAAACTGGTAGAACACCGGCTAGCTGAAACCTTAGCGGAGTGGTGTATGAAAAGCTCCAATGAGTGCCTATCACAGGTATTCTGAAATCATCATTGTTTGTTTCGAGAAATTCAATGGAAGATATGCACACAGGTACAGAGAGTAAGACTGTTAGATTTCATTTTAAAAAGTCATCGATGATGTTTCTGGTCAAAATAGCAACAAATTAGTTAATATGGATGAGCTATGTGGTTTCAAGTTCTTAATGGTCACCGGTATCGAGGTGAGCATAGTTCGGTTCGATGTAGTGGAAATACGTTTCTCTATATTCGAAAGCGTACTATCAAGTACTTATGGAAGTAATCTACACAACCAACAGCGGTACGATTTCCTGGGGATGGATGACACGTTTTCTTGTGCATGCCTTTTGGACTGAAGAATGTAAGTCAGGCATTTCAGCGTCTGACCAATGCATATGAGAAGAACACTGGTAGCATCTAGACACTATGTTGTCAAAGGTAGCACACTATGTTTTGGTTGTCAATCCAGAGAAGAGCAAGGATCGTTGCTCAAACGTAAATGTTCTTGGACATTCCATTTTCAAAGAGGGAATTAGATTAGTGAAAGATAATGTACAGGCTTGAAAAAGATACCATAGTACCTTACAGTAAACGAACTTGTTAGATTTGTGGAATGATTATTTATATTTTCGTCACTTTATACCAGGTTTAACTGAAAAAGAGCGTTTTCAAGAAATCCTGGCTTTCCAATGTTAGTCCAGATGAAAATTTTTACACTAGCACCTTTGGATTGAATTAAACCGTTCGAGCTAGTTACAGATGCTTCCGATGTAGCCAGGGGTAGTGATACATCAGAGAGAAAATGGTATTGTCAAGCCAATAGGATTACATAGTAGAAAACTCCAGGGTCGTGAAAAGCGATATGACACGCTTGGGAAGGATTTACATGTGGCTCATGCTGCAGTGCTACATTTCGAGCATTTCTTGAATGGGCATCAGTTCACGGTATTGACTGATGATAAGCCATTTCTAAGTATCATAGGTAAAACTAACAAGCTTAATTATTATTGATGGGTGAATCAAAAGTAAGCCGACCAACAGAATTTTACTTCTCCATTTTTCATATTATGGGAAAACATAATGTGATGGCGCACACTCAGCATATCACACAAAGCAGACACGGATATGATCCTGTTGAAGCCACTTACCGGCTCTATTACATTTTGAAACGACGTTACACAACAATTGGTGGAAGCGCAGATTGTTCATTCATTAGGAGTTTTGTTGGCTAAGAAGGTAGCGTGTACACGTAAGAGGGTTGGGAATCAGTCGTTACAGTGTGAAGTCTCCTGGAATTAAACTCGACCGTATTTGACGTTATGATGGTAAGTAATTATAAAATTATTTATAATTTGTATAATATAATTATATATTTATAAGTAATTATAATTATTAGTAATTCAACAGCTGCATGAATTGCGTCACTCTTTATTTAAGGCAACTATCAGGTTTGTCACTGATAGATATGTATGGCAATAAATGTCGAAAGACATAAGGGCTTGCTTAAGGAATTGTGTCTGGTATCAAATTTCTAATGTGTGGCGACATAACAAGAGAAAAATGAAAACAATTTGTATACCAGCAGGTTGTTTAATGCATATGCTCATCGATATTGTAGAAACGCCCGAAATCTATGTTCAGAGATATTATCTCAAAACGGTTGACCTTTTCAGTCGAAAGTTTAAATTTGCAATCCTAAAGGATATGACAACTCAAAAAGTTCTACTTACGTTCTTGGATATTTTGGAGCCTCAATATTGTATACTGGTAAATGTAAGTAGTGATCGTGGTAGTCGGTTTACGCCTGAACTCTTTCTCAAGTCATTCAATGCCATTGGTATTGAAGTGAGGTACAAATTGCATACAATCCCATAGCTAATTGGATGGTTACGATGTTACACAGGAAACTAAAGGCTGGATTAATATGTACTGGATGATCTAATTGAATACGTGCTTGCAGTGCAAAACAGGTACAGAGCACGGATAGGAACATCCATAGCAGAGCTTGTTTGCGAAGAGCATTTGGGATTATCTGGAGATTTTCTTATACGCGCTCCAAGTTGTCTCAATTGGGTCTCTAGCTCAATAGATGAGTTCTTAGTAACTTTAGGGACAAAATGAGTCGCTTAGCTCTAAGCAAAATTATAAGTTCAAGCTAAAAAGGCTATGAAATATCAGGTTTAAAGCTGACGTCACAGGTATACATAACCAACGAGAACAGACAAAATTGTCTGATTTCGTTTTATCAGCTACCCTTCCAGGTCAATCGTATGACTGAGAAAAATGCATACATAGAAGTTAATGGCACAGAAGAGTGTTTTGCATTGGCTCACTGCATTCCATAATGCTCCTGTATGAATGTGGTGACTGAGAGATAATGCCAATCAAAATACAAAGAATCTGACTTTAATAAATTTGGAGAAGAAGCAAGTGTTAAACAAACGTGATAAAGAAATTAAGCCTAAACTCAAAAAAACAAAGAGAGAAACAATCAAAATTTGAAAATGAAACCTATCTAAGTTCCAGCACGACATGGAGAACGCATTCCGAATGAGTCGTCATGAAACCGAATAATGATGACTACGTTTATTTCTGATCATATATCTTAAACACAAGGGCATATGTGAAGGTCGATAACTACCATATGAATGTATATGTTTGGCATTTTAAATTACCACTGGTTTCTTAAACTAACCTTTGTTTAATAAAAATTGTCATATATTTTTTGTAACTTCGTGTTATAAATTTTTTAAAGTATATGGTTTGCCTTTTTTTATTTTAAAATTTACATGTTTGAAAGGCTGGCTCTATTTTCGTACGCATTTGCTTTGTTCTGGTTTATCCATATCCGTTTTTCTGTATTTGTATCTTTCACGGCTAAAGTTTGATAGTAAAATATTGAATTGGACCCAAATCATTATTTCAATTGCAATATCAGGAAGAATCCCAAATTCGTCATAGGTAAATTGATTGGGTTCCCTGTTTTGAGTTCTTCACTTTCGTAAAGGTATACTTTAAGATGGTGAGCATTCAAACTATGTTTAAAGAAATAGTTTGTATTAAATTTATTTTTATATAATATATAAACAGCATTAAGCATGAGGATATAGAGCAGTTGACCGAAGAACTTAGGAAAATTAGCCTCATGAAAGTTACTGTAAGGAATTGAATAGAATAGAATAGAATAGAATATCTTTATTTGGATTCAAACCACACATGTTCCATCAAATAATAAAATTAGAAAATGTACAATATAAAATGATATCACATCACATATATATATGAGCAATTAGTTGTACTGTACATTTTATCAGCATCAGAAAGTTCAGCTTTAAAGAGTGATAGATTCTTCATCAAAATTCGAAAAATTTAAGGTATAATTCCAGTATAACAGTTTGTAAAAAAAAAGGTAACCATGACTAATAATTGATTGTATGTATTGTTGATTAACAAGATGATATAATGCATAACATTTCAGTTTTAATAATACAAAATTTGAAGATAGAATCTCGAGAAATTATGTTGCTGAAACACAATTAATCCTGTCTTTTATTTAACCATGAGAAAGTATTATCATAATCAAAATTTAAAATATCAGCAGGATTGAACACTTTTTCTAGTTCGGTAGATAAAAATTTAAAAGACATTTTAGTTGGAGGCGTTTCTCTAAGCCCCTTTGGCAATTGATTGTAAATTTTGTAAATTTTTGAAAAAGAGAGTAGCTTGCTCGCAACATTCCCACCATTGGTGGGTTGACTTGAATAGAATAGAATAGAAAATCTTTATTTGGATTCAAACCTTACATGTTCCATCAAATAATAAAAATAGAAAATGTACAATATAAAAACATATCACATCACATAAATATGTGCAATTAGTTATACTGTACAATTTATCAGCATCAGAAAGTTCGGTTATAAAGAGTGATAGATTCATCATCAAAAATAGAAAAATTTAATGTATTATTCAAGTGTAACATTATGCAAAAAAGGGAACCATGACTAATAATTGATTGTATGTATTGTTGATTAACATGATATGTAATGCATAACGTTTCAGTTTTAATAGTACAAAACTTGAAGATAGAATCTCGAGAAGTTATGCTGCTGAAAAACAATTAATCCTGTCTTTTATTTAACCACGAGAAAGTATTATCCTAATCAAATTTAAAAATATCAGCAGGATTGAACACTTTTTCTAGTTCGGTAGATAAAAATTTAAGAGACATTTTAGATGGAGGCGTTTCTCTAAGCCCCTTTGGCAATTGATTGTAAATTTTGAAAATTTTTGAAAAAGAGAATAGCTTGCTCGCAAAATTCCCCACCAATGGTGGAGATATTGCAAGATGACCAGATCTAGTTCCAATTTCATGACTCTTTCTTATTGGATTCATATAGGCACCAGTCCACTGGTTCAAATGGAAAACTTTTATGCAATAGCACATCCTCCGAAACCATAAAGGATGCAGTGATACAAACTGTAATCTAGTGGCATATATAGTGCAGGAGATAGGACTTATTTGTTTCGCAACTTTTCTTTGTACAGCTTCTATCTTATTAGACAAACCCTTTGTTAAAGGATTCCAAGTAGCAGCAGCATATTCTAATATCGGTCTGATCCAAATTATTAACATTTTATATTTTATTTCACTCGATAAAATATTTCTATTTATTAGTCCCCATCTGTTCTTGGCACTACCTACTATCCTTTCAATGTCTCTCAGCAGAAGCCGTACAATGAATAGTTATGCCTAAATCCTTAATTTCTTGCATAAGTTTAATCTCAAAAACATCATTAATCTCAGCATCATGAAAATAAACATAATTAAATTCAGTTCTATTACCTATTTTTAAAGCTCGTCTTTTTACTGTTTATTCTCAGCCCTAGTGTTAACAAGTATCTACTTAAATCATACAAATCTAGTGTCACATTCCATTTCTTGGCCACGAATCCTCGACCACCTTGCAAACTCCCCCTCCCTTCTCCCGAATTAGAAATCAAATCATTTACTTGAATACTCATTCTTCGATTATATAAATAGTATCTAAGTAATCTAAAAATATTCGGATCAATATTCAATAAATTAATCGCATTCAAAATAGCATCAAAAGATATAGAGTCAAAAGCTTTTGAGATATCTATAAATACAATTAATGCATCTAACTTTTTCTCATCTAATGTAATTACATGTTTCCACATAGAGAGAATATTAGTAGTTGTCGACCTGTCTTTTGTAAAGCCGTGTTGGCACATATCAAAATCAGCCGGCAACATACGTTCTAAATGATCTAGTATCAATCGTTCTATTATCTTCAAAAACGAAGGGATAATAGAGATTAATCTATAATCACTGGCGCACTTTGGCTTACTTACTTTAGGCAATGGTTTAGCTACTATCGTTAATATATCGATTGGTAATTTCCCATCCTTCAAAATTCTATTTATAAAATTGCAGAGCGCATTCATAAAATTTAAAGGTAATTGAAGTAGGTTATCAATCGATATACCAAGGTGATCTTTTTGTTTTTTTGATTTTATTTTTAACATTAATTCTATCAATGCATCACTGTCAATAACAAGTCCTAGATCCTGGTTTCCCGAAAGATCAGGTAGATCAATGAAATTGCTTTCGTTCTGTGGATTACATAACAATTTGCCAATTCCTTAATCCAATTCACAGAGAAATTCATACTCAGTTTTACCCACAGGTAATATAAGCTTTAATTTTTCCTTATATTTACTGTAGTCTGTGAGTAGTTTGTATCCTAGTCTAGGATTGCTCTTCAGTTTGGCCAAAATAATTCTCTCTGATCTTTGACGGATTATCAGCAGTGATGAATTAATTTCTTTATCAATTAATTCTGACCTCATTTTTTTAATACTATTGATAAGACTTACATTTCATTATATTATCTCGTTTGATTCTTAGCTTACATAACTCCTATTTAATCTCTTGGGTATAACATGAGGAATTTGGTTGTTCTAAATTTGGTGATCATTCTAGTAATATTATAAATACGAATCTGGTAGTGACTTTAAAGCATATAAAATACCTCCATCTTGAAGTGATCAATAACTCTCCATATAAAAATTAATCAATTTTTATTTTTGGAATTTTAAGTTTCTGTTGGTTTAAAAAAAAGTTATGTTCGCATATATATATATATTTGAATTTTCTTTCTTCAAATTGTCAAAGTATATTGTTTGCCTTTGTTGAATTTAAAATCAAGTTTTGAAAGATCTGAAGTTGAATTTTTATGATTTTGCGTTTTTTAGGCACAGCTATATCTGTTTTCTTGTATTTTTTGATCTTTGACTGCAAGAATTTGATTGCAAAATGCATCACCTAATGAGTGCTTCGTTAACGCTAGAGAAAAAATCAAATTAACAAAAAATAATTTATTAATTTTTATATGGGGAGATATTATCTTCCACACACACTCATGTTTAAGATGTATCCTCATACATAAACATAGACACCATTCTTAAATCTCTTAACTTCTCGGCTAGAACCTGTCTCCCCATGTATTGCTGGTGCATCGACTTTTTAATATTCGTATTATTTTTGTTTTTCCTATGCACTCTTTTCCACGATATCTTTAAATTAGGCTTTATTTCTTTTCCGCGATTGTTCAACTTGTACTCCTTTTCTCTCATCTTCGTGTCAGATCTCATTTTTTGTTCTTGTTCCTCAGTGTCCTCGTTCATCCGGGTCAAATGTTGAGTGAAATGGTCCAGGGTCGCACACTCAACCGTGCTCTTCATTTCTCTGAATACCTTCTTTTCAGTCATATGGTTTAATTTTAATGGCTCTTTCGCCTATTCTCGATGGTTATGGACACGTGCGACACCAGCTTAAAGAGAATTTTGACCTTGTGCTTCTAGATTTGGTTGGAGCTAAGCGACTCTTTTTGCCCACGAGAGCTCCTTAAACCAATCTACTGAACTAGAGGCCCAATCGAGACAAATTCGGACGTCTATAAGTAGGTTTCTAGGAAAACTCAATGAATAATCATAAGCAAGATGTTCCTAACTATGCCTTATCCCTGTTTCGTATTGACAGCGTTATTATAGGTAAATCGTGTAACCATTTAGATCATCCAGTGCACGTTCATGTAGCCTTTAGTTCCCTATGTAGCCTTTTAACTATACCGTAAGCTCTTAGACTTTATTCAATTGTGTGCCCAGCTTCAAATCCCATGGCATTCAATTATCTGATAAAGTCGTTAGACATAAATTGACTACCCCAATCACTAGTGGCCCTTAATAATACATTATATAGTGATACCCAATTATTTCGAAACAAAAGTAGAACTTCATGGTTGTCGTATACTTACGGATCGAATCTTCAAACCATCGTGAGGCGATATTTTTTATCATAGATTTTCGGAATTTCTACAAAATTGATGTGAACTTGCAAGAATCTATCCACTGTTATCCCAATTTTTTTCAATTCAATATTACTTCATCGTTACATACGATCTAAGTAGGTAACTGGAGACTTCACAGAAAAACCACTGGTCTTCAACCCTTTTGATTTTGTACACTGACTTCTTAGCCAAAACAACTACTAAAGGATCATCAGCATGTGATTCTACTAATTTATGGAAAATATCTTTCGAAGATGCAGCAGAACCTACGACTGGCTCCTTCGGGATCAGATTTATTTCCGCCTTGTGTGGTCAGCTGTAAATACCAACCATCTCATTTTCCTTTCCTGAGTTAAGTTAGATTACAAATTCAAATTATGCAATTCTGGTTATTTGTGAATTCACCCGCCGATAGTATTTAATATTGTTCGTCCTACATAGGATACTTATCAGTGGCTTATTATCAGTCAATATTGTAAATTGATGTCCGTCCTAGTAGTACTCAAAATGTAACAATGCAACACAAACCACAAGCAAATCTTTCTTTAACGTATGATGTGGCGTTTCACGATTCTAGATTTTCTGCTATAAAACTATCAACCTGACATGCAATCACATTTTTGATGTGGTTCTGCTGCTATGACTATATCGAAAATATTTATGAACAGCTCAAACGGCATTAACCAATCCAAATCTGCTATTGATTTTATTTCACTCGAAAGGTATTTCACCCTCTGGAATTTCTCTTTATCTTCCTGGCTAAAGCTGATAGACTAATATTTCTTGACGGTACTCGTTTAATTAACCAGATGTCGCATTAACGATTCCAAAATTTCGAAGAAAACCTGGTATACATTGGCAGTATTAGCCAATCCAAATCCAACGAAGGTGGCTAACCTTTTTAGGTTCCGACATATTTTATTGCGTAAACCTCACCTTCAAAGGGTTTAGTTCCTTCCATGGAAATGGTAATCGAAGAGACTTTATAGTTGAGCATGCAATTTAATTTTTTGATTTGACTAACAAACCATAGAGTTATAGCTTTGATAATGCAGAGTCCAAGCGCTCCCAGTTTGATTATTGAGATCGACTACATATGATTATAATAATTTTTCGTTGAATGACAAAGGATCCGCTGGTAGCACAGATTTTTAGTTGTTAAATTTGTTTGATTTTCAATGTTTGTGAAGATACTTTGCGTTATTCTGACATTTCGGTCATGCCTTCCCATGGTCACATTCAGTGCTCGTTCCATATTCACACAAATAATATCTCAGAAAGCATAATAAACAACACGAAAGCAACTATCCTATTTGGCACCTCGTCATAATATAAACATTAATACAACATACTATTAACCAATGCTAGTGTTCCTTTAACAAGAATAAATGCCTACCTATACATCCATATAACACTATTTAAATATATATTACTATATTATTTTAGGTTTAGATCTATGCATACCACATAACTCTAGTTTCCAAGAAGTATTGTGTAAACAATGTTATAAAGTCAATTGACTTATCATATTTATGCGCGTTATTTGGGTTATCTGCCTCAAGTTCAGACCACACTGTACTATTTTTGCCTTGAAACCATTTCGTTTGGCACTGAACTGTTAAAATACTGACAAATGTTTATCGATTACTTCCGTCAAGTCCTCGGCGGCGACGGGTCTGGTTAGGCGAACTGACCTAACCATGGAAGACATAGTGTCATTATACGTCACTGCCTCCGTGCCTGGTCTAATAATCCGGATGGTAGGATTTGACCTTACGTTGGAATGAATCAATTAATCTACCTAAATGTGGTTGTCGTTTAAGTAATTGATCAGAAAATTCCACGTAAACGAGGATTTCTGCTACAAACTTCAAATTTGTAAGCCTTTTACTATAATTAATTTTCCGTTGACAACCTATAGTTGATAAACGATTTTGGGGCAAGATATTTCCACCAAATCAGATCACACTAAGCTCATATCATCACCCGTGTCTATTAAAAAATTAGGATCAGTTATTTTATCCGTAATGATGAGCTGGTTGCTGTTATAATCAGCAACCTACACGAGATTTTAAAAACAAATCTAATTGTCAATCGTCTGCTGAAGTTCGCCTATCGTTCGTCGAATCGCCCAATCCTCACTTAAGATATCTCTGAAGGGTAATTTTTGGAGTCTTAAAAAGCAACCGTCTCTATGGCGCTACTAGTGGGAGTTTTAAGTGTTATTCGGAGGGCTATGTCTTGCTACGGGACAAGAGCTAATTTTCCATCGGGACTCACCAAAACGTGTAATGATGCATCGTTCGTCTTGACATTTTTCTAGCTCATCATACTTACGATGTGAAATGAACTAATCGTGTGGCTCTTGAATGCAATCACGCGATTCGCCTGCCTGTCGCTTGCAATTCGCATTTTGGTCAAAAGAATGTGACTTTTCTCTGCCTGAATTTTCAAACTTGTGTTGCATAAAACACATAGCTCGTTAATTGGAACTAAATTCATTCGCTAAGATGACAAGCTTATTTGAGGTTCGTCGGAGTCTTTGCTCTTTTTACGAATCTGCTGTTTGAGATCACATTATTGGTTCCTTTTGTCAGGATATCTTATCTAGTACTTTGAGCTTTTTTACGGCTCTATTTCTAATATATCATATACATCTAATATGACCCTCAATCCTGATAGAAAATATGCCACAAATATACACTTAACAACGCATTGAGAGATATTAAAGTAATTAACTGTTTCTTTGTCAATGATGTATCTTCTGAATCTAGAAATGATCCTCTTTATTTTCTCTGGCACCGCCCAAACGGCTTAGACAAACATTTCAATTGGACCCATAAATATTCTTAAATTTAAAAAAAAAAATTCGCGTCATCAACCGAATCCATGTGGTCGTTCTGTCTATGATTGGTGAAAATTTTATATCTGCCAATAGTACTGGGACTAGCGCGGTCGCCAGCTATTATTCGAGTTCCTAACTCACGATCCAATGAGAGTCTCATTGACGCCAGATTCGCATTCGCCTTATTACTAGATTAATCAAAATATTTGTAATAGCGTCTAAGTCATTTAATCAAATGCTCTGCATTCTCAAACTTAATGTTGTTTTCTATTATAATCACAATAAGATGTATTAAAAAATATTTCTATTAAAGTAGGTTGTGCATGCTCGCCATTTAAAAAAATTAATACTTCTTTCCGGAATTTTCTTTATTTCAATCGTGGAATTTTATGGTTTACCTTTGTCAAATATAAAATAATCACTTTTTGAGTTTCTTAAGTTATTTTGTGACGATTGAACTGCGTGTTGCACAACCATACCTATTTTCCAATATATTTTATCACCAGTTTTTAAATCACTATAACATAAGTTTGCATTGCCCACAAATAATTATAATAAACTGTTATATTGCAAGTGATCTCAATTTGGTCGACAGATTAAAAAAATTGTTTTCAGGTTCAAAGTATTCACTTTCGTATAGGTACCCAACGGCACTCAGTGAAACAGCGAGCATTCAAAATCTTATTTTATAAAATACTCTCTAATATATATTATTTATATGAAATGAGAAACAGCATAAATTGTGACGTTCCAGAGCAATTGACCGAAGGACTTAGGAAAGTTAGCCTAAGTGAAGGATCTGAAAGGAATGAGGAGTCTACTTGTTCCAAATTTATTAATTATTCTTGTAATAATGGGAATTCGAATTTCGCGTCAATGTCGTTGACACTAGACCAAACAAATATTATTAATAAAGAAATATATTTGTTTAAATTTGAATCATTCTTTGTTTAAATCCTTACGAGTATTTATATTGCTGAACTATGCTTGATTTACGTTTTTCTCTATTTTGACAGGATTTACGTGAGCCCTCTGGTTGGGTTTCTTAGCGTTAATGGTATTGACTTATAAACTGTAACATCAAGAGTAACCTTTGCAACAGTTATACATTTGATCTTCGACTGTAAAATATTATTCTACTAAAATGATTTTATATTTGGATCTGGTAGGAACAGGTATTTTGATAATTTTCGGGCAAAATCTCATTCTAGATCAATCTATTTAGATGCAGTTGTGCGTGAAATTTATTCTGTCCTAGTGCGTACCACATAATTATGTAAATACAGTTTTCTTTAACAAAAGGACATCCTAAATATTTGGACAAATCTGGTATCGATAGTGGAGTTTCAGATATGAGCTGCATAGACTTGGAGGAAAGACCTAATGATCGACATCAATTAGACGCATATAAACATTCTAAAATTGAGCAGAAAAGAATATCACAATGAGGTCAACGAAACCACATATTTGTTCCGTTACAATATCATACAAAAGCAATATAAACTCAGTGGCTTGGGTTCAGTCTCAGTATGTAGAAAACACTATTTGTGACAAATATATCGTCTGAAGTGAAGCAAAGTTTGTAAAGTTCTCCCAAAGAGCGGTCATTTTGATGAGACTGCAGGGTCCACCACCGAAAAAACTTTGATAACCGTGGTGCTTTCCAAAAAAATCATTCCGGAGCTTAGAATTTTGGGTCGACAGAAGAGACTCAGTTAAGCATTCTACAGTCTGCTCAGAATTAAATGTCCTCGAAAAATAATTACACAAAAAACATTATTACACGTAATGACTTTAATTAAATTCAAAGAACAGCCTGCGATAATTCAATTTGATACTGCAGCTTATGTTTCGGCATTACCCGTGGCTTGGTCGTTATACAGGGTCAAACCTAGAAGGGTAAATTTTTGTCAACTTTTATTAGTGTTGGCAAATGGTGCGCCAATTTAATTATAAACGCTGATATTCTATTTTGCTTTATACTGTAGAGAATAACCCGTTTAAATTAGACTTTAAAATATGTATATATCTATCGAGGCCAAAGTGTACGTGTTACATATGCAGAACTCTAATGTAAAAAGGGAAAGACAGGTAATCTTCCCGGGTGCTGGAATGTGTTTCGAAGCTAATACGAGAATATATTCCACTTTCCTAACTGCATTGAATGTCCAGTGCCAACTGTCCATTACTACAAACAATAAGGACGAAACCGGTCTACTGGATGAATCGTCTTTTATACACTATACAATTCTTAGTTTTTACAGAAGAAGGTGTGTACTTAATGGGCCAAGTGTTTATATCAAGATCGCAATCTTCATTATAGTATTTTTTATTACCGCCGGCGCAACTAACGTTCGAATAATTATATAAATTCTCATTTCAATGCTTCTTTCCAATGTAGTGTAATGTCTATTCAATAATGACAAATTGAGGATGGTCAGTTGGAATATTGGCTCTAAATGGATGCAACCTGAGCTCCACCTAAATAAAATAAGACTAATCAAGTTTCATTAGTTAATATCTAATAGTAAATTATGTGAAGTGTCCAGAATGGTGACTCGGTCGTTAGAGCACCTTTTCCAAAGCAGACATGACCAAGTTTGAGCCCTGTCCGCGGCAAATTCTGGCCAGTGCTTGATGAGTTCCTAATCAGGGAAAAATCCGTCTACTGGATGAATTGCCTGATCTACCCTATATAATTCTTAGTTTATACTGAAAAAATTATGTTCTTAATTGTTAAGTTACTTATATCAAAATGGCAACCTTGATTATAGTATTAGCGTTCGCCACTCGTACAACTAATATTCGCATATTTATATAAATGTTCATTTCAATATCACTTCCCCAAGTAATGTGGCGTCTGCTCAGTAATAACAGATTGGGAACCGTTAGTTGGAACTTTGGGTCTAAATGGATGCCATATGAGCTCCACCATAAAAAGACTAACCGTGTTGCATTAATTAGTATATGACTGAAAATGTTGTGTAGTGTGCAGCAGTGTGGCTCATCGGTTAGAGCATCAAATGTTGAACAGACGTGCCAAGGTTCGAATCCTGTCCGCGGCAAATTATATAAATGCTCATTTCAATACCACTACCACATTTTGTGCGGTTTCTGTCCAATAATGTCAAATTGGGGGTGGTTAGTTGAAAATTTGTGTGCAGATGAATGCCACATGAGCGCCACATCAAATTAAAATATAACCGAGTTACATTAGTTATTATATAATAGAAAATTGTCTATAGTGTGCGGCAGAGTAGTCCATTGGTTTTAGCTCCACATTCCGATGCAGACGTGCCCAGGTTTGAGCCTTGTCCGCGGCAACTTCTGTTCAGTACGTGATGAGTCACCAATAAGGATGAAACCGGTCTACTGGATGAATTGCCTTTTCTACACTATACAATTCTTAGTCTATACTGACAAATTTATCGTCTTAATTGGGAAATGTTTATATAAAAATCCCCAACTTCATTAGAGCAATTGGTATCACCGCCCGCGAAACTAATATTCGTTTAATTATATTAATGTTCATTTCAATGCCAATTCCTGATGTACTGTGGTGTCTGCTCAATAATGAGAGATTGGGGAGGGTTAGTATGAACATTGGGTCTTAACTGATGCCATATGAGCTCAACTTAAAAGAAAAAAAAGATTTATCGATTTATATTAGTTTGTATTTAAGGAATAATAGTGTGCAGTATGCGACAGGGTGGCTCAGTAGTCTTATCAGACGATTCCAAATGAGACATGTCCACGTACAAGCCTTCTCCGTGGCAAATTATGGCGAGTACGTGATAAGTTCACAATAAGGATGATGAATTGCTTTTTCTACACAATACAATTCACAAGTGTATGTACTTAATGAATCCGGTGTACATATCGAGATTTCTTCCTTGATTGTTGTAATTCTTATCACTACTCTTTTAATTATTTAATTGTTCATTTCAATAACACTCCCTATATACTGTGGTGTCTGCTCAATAATGAGAGATTGGGGAGGGTTAGTATGAACATTGGGTCTTAACTGATGCCATATGAGCTCAACTTAAAAGAAAAAAAAGATTTATCGATTTATATTAGTTTGTATTTAAGGAATAATAGTGTGCAGTATGCGACAGGGTGGCTCAGTAGTCTTATCAGACGATTCCAAATGAGACATGTCCACGTACAAGCCTTCTCCGTGGCAAATTATGGCGAGTACGTGATAAGTTCACAATAAGGATGATGAATTGCTTTTTCTACACAATACAATTCACAAGTGTATGTACTTAATGAATCCGGTGTACATATCGAGATTTCTTCCTTGATTGTTGTAATTCTTATCACTACTCTTTTAATTATTTAATTGTTCATTTCAATAACACTCCCTATATACTGTGGTGTCTGTTCATTAATGAGAGATTTGAGTTGGTTAATTGGAACATTATGTCTAAGGCCATAAGAAAAATCCACCTAGTTACATTAGTTAGTATTTAACTGAAAATTGCATGTTTTGTGTGGTAGTGTGGCTCAGTGGTTAGAGCTCCAGATTCCGACGCGGACGTGCCCAGGTTAAAGCGCTTTCCACGGCAGATTCTGGCCAGTATATATGAGTTCCTTATTAGGACTAGGCCGGTCTATTGGATGACATGCCTTTTCCAAATTAAACAATTCCTTAGTAATACATTATTTCAATGATCTGTGTTTATATCAAGATCGCAACCTTGATTTAAATAATTGTAATCACCGCCCGCGCAACCAACTTTAGTTTATTTCTATACCACTTGACAATGTAGTGTGGTTGAAACAACCCACAGCAGTTTCCAAATCACTCGGATAACATTTTGGCAAATTAAAGCAACGTAATCTTAAGTTTACGGTGTCCTTAAATGGGCAACGCCCACACTGCAATAGCATGCTTGGTTGCAAAATATTTTATCCGAAGCCGGAGAATAACGATTATATTTTACACCTTGTACAGTTTAATTATGTTGGAATGGTAATTCATAAATTACTTATTTTCAGAATAGGTATGGATGCTCTTGGATTGGAATTTGCAACCTATCGAGGATTATCAGATACAAACAAATAGAAAAAAATTCGCAGAATTATTGGTATGATGAATTTATATAGACCATATCTCGCCGGGATGGCGGTTACACAACAAGCTTTGTCCAAGTCAATTGATACAAGATACCGTTTTGTTGGAGACTCAAGAAGCGTTTATCCGATGGAAGCAGAAATTGATAGACGACACAATTTTGACTTCCTTGTGAGAAGCATTACAATTGTGACAGTCGCGTCATATATTAGCATAGGATCAGTATTAAAAGAGGACGTACATCATACGTATTATACAATTTGCTTTCTGATCTAGTCTAGACAAAATTATAACGTCACAAAAAGAGAATTTTCAACCGTTCAGTTGGCCCGATAAAAGTTTCGATAATTTGAAACTAGTGGGAATATACACGACTTTATGAATGACAAAGAACTAGTATATTTGCATTTACAAGGTATTAATGCGAAATGTATAAACTGAGATATTGATAAACTTGTGGAATACGATTTAATGGTTCATCTTCGAGCCGTTATCGCAAATGCGGCAGCTTTTGCGCTCAGTCAGTTAAAGAGCGGTCAATACGTGTAAGCATCATATAAGCATGGTGCATGCAGCAGGTGTTACTGGTGCGAAAAATGACAAACAATGAAATGTATAACAGTTAAATACTGTTTTTTGCGGAGAACTTATATATATATATGCAGGTAAGAATTAGGTGTTGCGAACCTGGTAACAAATTATTTCAGTTGTGACCAGAAGTATACATCAAAGAGAGCATGAACGGAACTATAATATCTTGCATATTCTTTTCGTGCTTACTAGCGACTCATCAGTAGGAGCCGGTATTGCGCCCTTTAACCACTATATATTTGGGGGGGTAATGTGGAATAATTGGACGGCACAATCTCCTTAACGAATTTGTAAATCTATAGTAGTGAAGCTAACATCATATAAATTCTCGAAAATGCGACTTCCACGCTAACTCACTCTACATAATATATACCGAGTCTGTTAAGGATACTAACACTATGGCTATTGTGTCAGTAACCGATACCAACAATATGGTACCGAAAAAATACATGGTACTTACACAATGGTTGCCGAGTCGGTACATGATTCCAACATGATGGATATCAATGTGTGCTATAGTTCACCGAAATTGAGAATTACAGTAATTTCTGAACACCTGTTACTTCAGTAGATCCATACACTCTGGCCTTGATCAATATCAGTTATCACATTTCGCGGAAAGCATGAAATCATTCAATTCAATATGCAACAGTTAATTACTGTTTGTTGTGAGAACTAATATATATGCAAATATGTGTTAGGTGTTGTGAATGTAGTAACAAATTTGTTCAGCTGTGACCAGAAGGATAAACCAAAGACAGCATGAACGGAAAGTATAATCTCATGCAAATTCGTTTCGTGCTTACTGGCGACTCATCAGTGGGAGCCGGTATTACGCCCTTTAACCACCATATATTTGGGTGAGGAATGTTGGATAATAGGACGGTACAATCCCCTAGACGAATGTGTAAACCTATAGTCGTGAAAATATCATCATATAAAGTCCCGAAAATGCGACTTCCCCGCTAACTCATTCTATATAATATATACGGAATCTGTAAACAATACTAGTACTATGGCTATTGTGTCAGTAACCGATGCCAACATTTTAAAACCGAAAACAATGCAATTGTTTGTTTTGAGTCTATAGGAACTAAATTTATGGCAATTTCGTAAAGAACGCTAGAACATCGCTGCGCTTGGCACCTCAGCGCATTATTGTAGTTGTCATTTTACCATCCAGGCGTGTCAAAATCGGTTTTTGCTACACATTAGCGCTTTGATTCATAAAAAGAAATCTAATCCTGATTTCTTTTAATTCCATGGAACTAAAAGAATTTTTTGGTATCAAATTGGTGGGTCCATCACCGGTGACACATAACGGAGTTGTCTGTGCGCTTTGTAAGGTCAATAGGTATGCCCTATATGCTAATTTTGTACCATTGAAGCAAATAGCAACAGATACGATCAAAAAGTACTTAGAAGAACCCTGGCTCAATCGATTTGGTGAATCACAATTTATTGTTTTCGACCATGGTTCGCAGTTCGATTCGGTGAAATTCAATCATCGGTGTTTGAACTTTGATATAAACATTCCGAACTACAACTGAGTACCATACTAATAAGGAGACAACTCAGCAAGTACGCCGGCTGAAGAAAAAGGTATTTTGATGTTTATAACACTAAGCCTCAAGGTTCCGGTGAGAAAAACTACATTAGGGTGAATGGGCCGTGAGATTTACAGTATAAACAGCTAAAAACTCTGTTTAAAAAACAATAATTTTCGGAGGGAAGAAAAGACAGATAGGGAAAGCTGTAACTTGAGGCCCCACGAACGCTAAAATATAGCAGATATTCAGAAACGCCTAAACTAATTAAGTCAAGCTGTCTACACTACACACTCCCCTACGGACCTGGAAATATATCATGGTATCGAAGGTGGAGCCCATGGCACTAAATGTAGATAATGATATTCCGAAACAAGTAAAAATGTGGGCGCAGATTTCAAAACAGTTTTCGAGAATATGCTCGATGGATCATATGTTGTAGCATCTGATCGCTTAAGAAGGGTGCTAAGACCGACGTTTGGAGGGAGAAGTGCGCAGTAACCATTTATGAGGCCGATAACTGAGTAAATGCTACATTAAAGGCTCACTTGAATACAAAGAAAGTTCACGTTGAAGTGCACGAGTTAAGATGAATCAAAATAAGGAGAATGATGGGAGCAGCAATCAAGCCTTTGACATGAACAATAATAAGAAGCTTGCTATAGTTTGTTTTAATAAAAGGACGCGCATTATACAAGCAAACTCCTATGAATAATTTAATAAAATTAATATTACCCTGTTCATGTACAAAACGAAAAAGAATTTGTTTAAGATACAAGAACCATTTCTTTCGAATTTTTCTCTCCAATATCTACAAATGAACGTTTTATTGTATTTAAATAGTAAGACCAAACAAAACAGAAAATTTTAAAGATGGAGAGAGTATCAAATAAGAGAACAACCAATCGATTGCTTGCATCACATCCAATGCGAGCTCAATGTCTGAGAATGCTTCTTCTACATGCATAAATCCGGCTGCAATTTGCTTATCCATAAAGCTTTGTGTGTGGCTAAATCCTTTCTGTTTCTGCATTTAGTAATTATCATAAATTTTACGTTATGAGTACATATGTTTGAAGTTTCGACAATTTGCTTCGCAATTGCAGACGTGTATTCACCATTTAATTTAAAATAAGCATTTATGTTTCAATGTTCTCTCATTCGAGTAATTAACCGCCTAGTCGATCGGTCTAAGTAGCTTGATCGAATATTTGCGCATGAATATAAGTAGCTAATTTTTCAAGTCGACATTTACTGCTATTTCTCTTTGATTGCCGGTAAAGGCAAGTATTTGACTTTAATAAAATCGTTGTTTAAAGGCATTAAATGTGCGTGTTAATGCCACTTCAACTTTCTTATTTGTTATACGGGAAACTACATCTCCTTAAATTGGATGTTCATGTAGACTTCTTTCGTTTCTGGTCCGAAATACGTCTGTTTCTGTTGAAAACTTATTTTAATAATTGACTCAGTTAATAGTCTGGGATGGCCATTAGACAATAAATAATTTATTGCTTTAGTATATTCGTTGCTTTTCAATCTGGTCTAACCAGCCTGTCATTTCCTGAAAAAAGCCGTGAACTTTTGATAATTCATATTGAAATCTCACGAAACATATTTCAAATATTATTATCATGAACAAATATATAAAACGTTTCCTGATTCCATTTTATAAAAGGTCATTCAGAATCAAAGAAATTATTAAAATGAACGCATGAATTTAAATAAATGACAAAGGGAAATGTGTAGCCTTAGATCGCTGCATTCTATAGTTCATCTGGGGAAATCAAGACACTGAAAAATAATACCAATCTCCATTAATATGCGCTTTTCACGAATTTTAGAGGCATATCTCTCAAAATTTTTATTTTGTTAGGAAGTAAATTAATTTACAAAAATACCCCGTTTAATCATTTAATTACAAGTAAGCACAAAACGAAAGTGCACGAGATTATACATTCTGTTCATGCTGTCTTTCATTTATCCTTCTGGTCTAATTTGAACTAATTTGTTACTAGGTAAACAAAACCGAATACATAAATGCATGTGTTAGTTCTGCGTAACAAACTGTATCTAACTCCCAGACTATCATGGGTTTCGCCTCCATTGGCTCTTATTAGAAAATAGTGAAAAAGACTTGGCACTTAAATATTTGTAATCAAACGTGGGTTTCTAGGAGCATCCTGTTGCTGCACATATAGAAACGAACCTTGATGAAAAGCAAAGTAGACATCGTTCTGCCCAGGTCTATTGATTTTTTGTTAGTGAGGTGCTGTAAATATCAATTTACCAATACAATCTGACTTCTCTTTTAAAATTGATTCGCAGAACATATAACATTATATTAGCTTGGCATAAAAATCAGCCAAACAGCTTTAAGTTAATTATTTTACCATTGTAATAATAATACTAATTAAAAATACATTAAATTACTTTAAAAATATTAAGAGTAAGTGGTTAAATATTCCTCGATTAAAAAAATTGAATTAAAAATATAACAATTATCGGATATAAAACCATTAATGTTATTAATATTTTAAAGCAAGCTATGGAACTGGTTTATGAGGCGTTCATGATAAAATATATTATAAATAAAATTGCGAAATTACATATTATAAAATCCATTTTATAGATTTCCTCACATGTTACTTAGATAAAATCTACTCGTGTAAATATTATTATTTTTAGAACACCATTCAATCTTATCTGTAAAACGTCCCGGATTCAAGTAAATGCCATACGACGTTTACAAAGTATTGAGTTGACAAGATGGCCGAGAGTTAGTACTGTTCGTGGCCTTTATTAAGACCGGGATTGCGTTCTTCTGCAAATTCCGAGAAAGTTAGATAATGTGGCAGTGTCTAGAAGTACTCCTAGACACTTGAGACCAGCTGTGGTTGACTGGCTGGTATTCCTTCTGTTGTGGCGTTGACATCGGTGGCAAGAGACTGTGTGATGGCTGATTATTGTCTCATTGAAGATCTTCCACAACACCGTGTTGACTGGCACACGAAGATATCCAATAAAGAGATGTGACTCAGTCTCACTAGTGGTGCAACGACAAGGTTGGCGTGACTAAGTGACTCTGGTTGTGAAGCAAGTCCAGCAGTCAACGTAGATAAAAATTCAGTAGGACAGGAGACAGCACGTACACGTAGTGCGCAGCAGAAATCAAACGTGACTACTGACTAGCATGGTAAATGCACCGTGCTTATATACTGTTGAAATCGAAAGCTCGCACGCCATTGGTTAACGGAATCTTTTGCTTGTTTTAATTGGTGCCTTGTAAATTAAATTTTAATTCCATTTAGGCAATATGTCGGCAAATTGTTCTTGAGACGTTACATCACTTTCCTCTCTGAAGAAGAAGAATAACATTCCTCTCGGCGAGGCTTGTTAAGAAATGTAGGGTAAAGTTTGAACCCAGTTTAGCAACTGGTTATTATTCTGCCCATAGCTATAAAAAATTTACCGTAAATGCTGGGCTGAAGAATGCTTGTTGGTTGCTTCAACAATAATATGATGCGAAGTAACCACTAGGAATTTCTGCACAAATTGTTAGCTGTAGTGGCCGGTCATCCCGCGTGAGGATAAATAGCGCAGTGTGAGGTTTTGAGGGCCGCAGCGTGAGGATTCAAAGGTAAATTGCCACTGAAGTTGCCAGGTTTAAGTTGAAACCTGGGCAGGCTGGTTCGCCGTCAATGTGTTGAATACGACCAAAAGGAGCAAGTGTGTGCTTGATGTTGTGGCCATGAAATTCGTAGAATGGTCAGTGTGCAATTGATGAAGGTGAGATGTGCATTGAAAGTGGCCTTTACTATGATATGAAGCCGATAACTACTTAGTGTTGATACACAAGGCGTTAGCTCTAAGTAGCTGGTCATACCATAATAGACAGTGTGAGCTCAGATATGAGCCATACGTGACAATGTAAAAATATATACATGAAAATCGAAAGGTAACGACAAAAAATGTACTCGAACATTGCCGCAGAGATGGCATAATACCAAAGAACCGTTCAAAAATGCTACAAAACTGTTAGCTAAGAACAGCTGGTTATACCACGTGAGACAACTGAGTGTGAGATGAAAAATGAATCTTGTGGATTCATAAAGGTCACGTGACGTGACATAGGGCGCAAGTAGTGCGCATAAAGTTTAAAAAAATGATACGTAAAATAACAAAAAATTAATGCAAAAAATATCGGTTATGCGTTATGCAAAGCAAGTTATTGCCAGGTTGAGATTGTAGGCAGATAAAACCTGAGACTTGTGTAGAAGTTTGATTGCTCCCTTGATCAGGCGTTTCGATATACGGTTTCAACCTGTCTATGTTTATTCATGTAAGTGCCGTACCTTGCATGTTAATGAAGTATTTTGGCTGTTTGAGTAAAATCCGATAAGGACTGCGATACTTTGGTTGTAGTGGTGCAACAGAAGTGTCGTTGCGAACGAGTACTCTCTTGCAGCTGTGTAGCTGCGGGTGAACGTAGACTGGACGAGGCGTATGCCTCGGCTGCTGTTCAGACATGTTACCGAAATGAAGTCGGAGTCGGGTAGCTTCGTCTTGTGGGTCACACTGTGCGGGTAGTAGATGTGGGAGCTGACTAGGTAGGTGTAGATCCATGCCATACAAGAGTTGTGACGCAGACGTTTTGATGGATTCACGAGTGCGGGAACGCATGGCAAGCAGAACTAAAAGTAGTGCATCGACCCAGTTGCCATTGATGGACGAGGAAACGAAAGCAGCTTTGAGTTCCATATGTATTCTCTCTATAATAACGTTAGATTGGAGATGGTAGGCAGTAGTCTAGCGTAAGGTGCATCCCATGACCGCAAGGTGGTTTTGAATCGATCCGATGAGAAGCAAGTGCCTCTGTCGAAATTTCAGACACTTTCGATTTTATAGTTTCTTGTGTGGTTTTGTGACTGTTGACAGCTTAATGTGTAAATTTTGTATAGTCGTAATGACTGATACCCGTCTATTAGTTTCAGCCACAACTAATTTCCTGACACTGTTTGACATAGTATCGCTGTACGTCAAGCGGTTTTATTAATGCCACATATCATGAGGTGCAATGTATCAGCTGAGATTTATCCGCTCTTAATCACTGCAGTACACCACATCTGGCCTGTAACCTCTGCCACAACATTTTAATGCGAAGGGAAATACTATACGTACGATAGTTAATTATGCTCACATAGCGTTTAAGAAGTTTAACTATATCAGTAGAATTGTCGTATTCCCCAAAAAAAAATTGCCACGGGTACTCTTAAATTTTTCATCGCAGTCTTCCATAAACCATGTATGATATAAATGTAAATCACATGCAAGCAAATTTGACACGTACCATAAACAAGTATCGACCTATCTCTTCTCATATACAGTTGCATTCTGATTGGATGTGATGGATTTGGATATAAACATGTTGTACCAATAAAATATAGTACTTTTGCTTTTTGTCATTGAGGGATGTATAAGCGCCAACAGTGTGCGTTCTACTGATTCATACTCATGACTCGTTTAGTCAGCACCTTTGTTGGTTCAGTCTTGTACGCAGTCTTTCGTACTGACTACTCTTCGGATCGTTACTTTAAATGCTCGCAGAAACGGCACTGCCTTATTAGACTAGTTGTGCTTTTGAGCCTGTCCTGATGGTAATATTTACATCTAACTAACATAGTTGGTCTAGAGATCGATTTGGAACTTTGTGTAAGATTTGTAATGGGTGTCCGAATTTTCTTCTCCTCGACCAATCTGTGGATTGGATATCAAACAGCCTTGCGGTTGAAGTCATCATTGACAGTTTTCCGCTTTGCGATAAAAATTTTACCAACAATGCTGCTTCTGCCCAATGACAGATAGTTTTAATCGCGTCATCCAAGCGATGCCTCGTTTTCGGCTTAGATTAGTGGTAATCCAGGCAAGAAGTTAGCCAAATTTCCAATAAAGCTTTCTGCTCAAGCATCCGTTAAAACCGAGGTTTCACATTAGAATTGGGCGAAATGACATATTTAGTTATAAACGACATGCAGCTTAGGTCGAAAACGGTGCAATACGCGCTGTTTTATTTCGTCTAAAATTAAACACGTTAGAAGTTTTGCGCCAAATGTTAAATAATGATCAATTTTCGATTATTTTACTACGCACTTTACTGGATCGTTTAGTATAAACAGCGTCTTCAATTATTTCAAACACCAGGGCTGCCGCTCATCCTCTAGCGGGCTTGCATAATTTCAAAATTAACGGCTCTGCCTTTCCATTAATACTCTAGTACAACGCATATAGCATACTATAGAATGTGATAGCTAATCAGCGTAGAGAAGCTGATTCCGTCGTTCCTCAAATTAATGTTCTCATCAACCAGGCGACTTCTATGCCAGAAGTGTTTTGCTACTTCTTCCGTCAATAAGGCTAGTTGTTGCTAGAGTTCATCTAACACATCCAATATAGAGATTCAGAATGTATTGCTTTAATATTTAATGATTTACTTTTACGGGAATTTAGAATTACGCTCACAAGATTGACTGTTTATATATCACGAGAATTTAAGGCTTGCAATCATCAGATCTCACTGAAATGTAGATGTTCACAGAAGGTATGTTAATCTGTTACTGCGTCAATATGTATGTTTCAACATAATTCACTATATATTTTTTAAATAGTACGATTCAGAATGAATTGATTTAATATTTATTGAGATACTTTTACGGGAATTTAGAATTACGCTCACAAGATTGACTGTTTATATATCACGAAAATTTAAGGCTTGCAATCATCAGATCTCACTGAAATGTAGATGTTCACAGAAGGTATGTTAATCTGTTACTGTGTCCATGTGTATGGTTCAACATAATTCACTATATATTTTTTAAATAGTACGAAATAATCATATAAAAGTATACAATGCATACATATTTCAGCACAGTACGTTCAAATTAAAAACATAACTAGATACAGTGCTCAATCATTTATGCTCTTCCGTTATTAATTATGGTAAGGCAGTTGATTCAAAATAATTCATAGATTCATTTTGTTAAACAACAAAAACAATTAACAGAAAAATACACAAAATTACTTACGTGCTAGTCAAAAACATTAACTGGAGTACTATTTAAACATAGTTCAAATGTATTTATCATTCATATTTATTAGTGCATGAATTAATAGGAATAACGTGTAAAATTAAAGGAGGGATACTCATATTATTCAATAAAATTCCCTATTAAGAAGCATTACTGAACACAGATCTAGCGCATTTATCGCACTAATCTATTAATAATGGCCCTTTGTGGTGTCTGGCCTACTTTATGAACTGATAAATTCAGATAAAATTTTATACATATTATATGACGATATAAATAATCAGTCAGTGCCAATTATATCTAACCAAATGTTTAATTAATTGATAGATATTAATTCTATGGAAATTTTCATATAGGCTTATTGTTCTTTCCAAAGAGCATTCAAACTAATATCTTACTTCTAAATATACTTTTAATCGCCCACTACTTCGCAGCACATTTCTTGTTGAATCTTGTTGCAGAGTTACAGATTATTTTACCTTTGCATAACCGACCAATGGCTTTTGCTTGACTAAATCTATCTGCATCTCTCTCGGTTTCCTTCCCGGAATAAGAGAGACTGTGAAGTCGAATACTTCTATGAGGACTATCTGCAAGTTCACACTCAGCGAGTAGTTTATTCATGTGATTTTGTGAAAAGCAAAATTCTTGAAGTAATGCTAACCTAAGTCGTGCTCAATTTGCAGTACTGCAGCATATACTGAGAGTAACTAGTTTCTATACTATCATATCGTCTTCGAAGGTCCTGGAACTTCCGACTGTAAAATAATTGCTTTTAGCTATGAAAGGTTTTGGATGCTGTTCAACTACTCCTATTAATGCTTCGGCTGAATGTGTAACTTGTTCAACCAGTTTATACATATCTGCAGCTACCAAAATGGTGATCTTGCCTTGCATATACATGAAATTCTGAAATTTGTCCATTCTGACTAAAATTGAATAGCTGGAACTTTTTGATCGTTCTCTTTATCTTAACAAGATATCGAATGAACGATCAAAAAATTACGGTTAGTTCCCAAATGCAACAGCGATTATAACTAATAATACAAAGAACTTACTCAGTTCGCGCACTGTTCGGAGTTCCGTCATATTTTTGATAGATTATACATTATCTTCTATGAGCTTGAGATTAACTGTCTTAAAAACTTCAAGCAACTGGAAACAATAGTTTCACAATATCAATACCATTCTTCTCGTTATAGACTACTGTTACTGAATTACAGGTATCTGTGCTTCGTCTATAGATTTTGACAAAACATGGACTACGGAAAAACTGCTTTCTGGCAAATATAGTTAGAAGAAATTTATATTAGTCTAGGCGATTCTTAGAATGAGAAATTATCAGTTTAGTCTTGCAGTTAGATAGTACTGACTTCCTCATTTATTCATCATCATTGTATTTATGATTTATTTAAACTATAACAATTTGGTGCGAAATATTCTCCGTACCAGTATTTAATGTATGTAAAATAAGATTACTTTTCAAGGAAAACAAACTAATCGGAAAGCATCTTTCCAGAAGCGTATAACATTGAAGATGCATTTTGTACGTTTATATGATAACTCCGCTAGACAAAATATGTCAATTAATAATACTGTAGAAGGATAATAACGTTATAAGAAATATGACAACAATTAATAACATAAGGGTTAGTTAGAACACGTAGAACTGTGATGACCAGAACAACATGCCTTCTGTAAACATACACAGTCTATTTAGAACAACTATCTGCAGATGTTTTATAAGCGGGTGTGTTTTTTTGTGATTAGCGTTGTAAGTCCTATAGTTTTGTAACGTACATTTTTGTAACAATAACGTCTACATTTTCCACAGGAGAAGTGGTAGGAAAACTTTGACATAATTCGAATTATTGTGTAAAGCCCTAGCAGAACTTTGTTTGCAAAAGATTCATCCAGTAGAAGAGATCTTTTATTTGAAGAATGGTGGAATCAACACTGACAAACAAGGATGACAGTGTCAATCAATTGTTACCTCCTAGTATAGGCGATTCAACAGTATATTTTCGACAAAACAGGGCGAACGATTTTAAATTTATTATAGGCTTTTAAGAGTTTGACTGGCCAGCACTGTGGTTTGACAAGTTTGAAGACGCAGTGCATTACCAGCATTTGTCACCGGACAATCCGATGTTGCGTGTGGTAGTGTATTCATTAATTAATTGGTAAACTGTGGTTTGCTTCGAACTGTCTACGTATTTGACCTAAATTGACTTCAAACAGCGCGTATTGCACCATTTACGGTCTAATCGACAGAATGTGTAGAAAGATATCTGTCAGTTTGTCTCACTACAAGGTAAAATGCCAATTATTAAGTCTGATCGCACGGAAAGAATGATCGACTGATCGGTCGACTTCTTCCCGGATTACAATCATACAGATTCTCATCTTTAGTTTGGACATCAACCACATTGCTTCTGATCTATTCTGAACTCTAGGCAGAGATGAGATTATTTAATTAACATCCGCCAGCATTTAGTGGATGCAGCGTCAGTAGGGACACCCACGTTGTTTAGTATTTAACAGTTAACGATGGATTGATCGGGCGCAAGGCCGTTCGTAACTAAGTGTGTAAATTGGTTGTAGTGACAATATAATCTATTTCAGGTTAGTTAGAAGCGGACCGCTCACAAAGAAAATAGTTAGGCTCACAATCATCTGCTCCATTCATCAAAACGGCTGTCCAATTTTACAGTTCAATCACAGTGCCGTCTCGTAGATTGAACAGAGAAAATTATCACCATCTAGATCAATGGTAAATACTTAACCAGGCTAAAAATGCAGTGTCGACTCCGCAAGTATGTTAAGCCAACGGAAACCCGCCATTTTTTGAAAGAAGTTTAGTACAAATAGCTGAGAAATCAGCAGAAACACGGAAACATTGGATTTACTCCACACACAAGATAATAAATTTCGAAATACCTATTGCGGCAGTTCACATTGATTACTTCCGTCAGTATAAGAGGATTCACAAAATATTAAAAGAATATAAAATTTGCAAATGCGGATTAAAAAAATTACCTGACCTGCATTTTGACTAACACAGGCTAAATTACTGTGGTATTGTTTCTTCGAGATATTTCGATGGGCCTTGACGGCTACCTACTTCAACTCACCCATCACAAGTTTTACAAAACAAACTACTGGAGACATCGCATGTAATATCACCAACTCTGTTAGACAGCCAATTTGCACAACTGATCCTGAGAAATATGCAAACCGGAATACTATAGACGCCGTGACTGAACTCAAACTAAGTTATTGCGCTAAATCTAGCAAACAGTTGGAATTGCAGTTCATTAACCATCGCCATTACACCGTATGACCAAGAATTTCATAATACTAAGAGAAAATATATCCTTGATTGATCTCAGTATATTAAATCTTTGAGCTCCTTATATGTTTTACCATTTCAATACGAATATTTCACTAACAAGCTTTAAGGAGGGACCAAAAAGATAAGCCCATTCGCTCTGAGATTAAGAGACCATTTATCAAGACATTATCAAGTCGTTATATACCGTTTTAGCTTTTGCATTAAACATGGTTTCGAAAGCCAACAATCATATACAACTTGCCAGGATTTTTTTAAACTAATTTTTATTCTCCACTATTCTTTCATTACCATAAGTCTTAGTGGGAGCAAATATTTTTCGGTGATTGACTTAAAACTAGCCTATCAGCGCTTTCATTTAGCTTATTCTATCAGACGAGATGTTCCGCTACACCCCCGTTGTTTTCCACTGTGAATAACGTATAACTGAAAAACCAACTCTTTTTCCATTTATTTGACAAGCAGAAAAATGCTGTAACAATCAAATACATATATAATTGGCAGAAGACTGGTTTATCTACAGAATTAAAAAGGTGAGCCTTCTATTCTCTCGACATTATTACTTATTCAGTTAGTAATAGAAATATTAAACTGATGACAGATCGTTCCCGGGGACACAAACTAAGAAATAAAATGGAGCGCTTGGTTTTCGAACGTGTTAAATGACGGCAAAATAAAATCCTCCGAAACAGCCATTCTACGTTAGAACATATCCAAACGACGTCGTTATGACAAGCCATTAGTTACACCGACATAGTTAAAGGTTATAGTCGCCTTTCAACAATGATTGGTAGATTTACTAGACGTCTTCGACATCATTTCTTCAGATAAAACACTAGTGATTTCATCTTTGCGTGAATAGACAATTATAGACGTCCAAATTTAATTTTAACCGATAGAAGAATATGCATTTCTTTTGATTCTATTTAAACTACTTGAGATGAAATTTGTTCCAAAGCACCGCCTGCATCTGACAGGCATATGTTATGGTAGAGATAAAGAATAGGGAATTTATGGCTACATTATCCTTGTTCATTAATGTTAACTGAGTCGATGCTTTATCTTTAGCCGATTGCGAAATGCTTTTTCATGTACACAAGCCAATTCGCCTCTTAAAGTCATAGAACTTGCATGGATTGGCACCTGACTAGTAATCTTCTTTGCTTTGTATCTTTGCAGTATGACCCAGAAGTTGATGCTTCTCGTCTTTGACTTTGTTTCAGTAGCATAACAGCTTAGTAGCAGAGACATCACATGCCAGAATTTGTACATCCGTGATTTTGTAGCTCAAGAATGATACTTACATGAAACTACGCTATTATAACACCGTTACAAATTATAAATTGCGATCTGTATAATGTTTTATTTAATTGCTTAAAATATTCATATTATTTAATGGTGTGGCACCTACATAAATAAGCAATGATAGACTAAAACCATTTATTACACTTCCACTTTGCAACAATAACGTTTTAGAATTTTTTAGGCTCCTCAAGCATGCAAGCATACCACAATCGGAACTCACTTAGTGTAACATGCAGCTAATCAAGGTTATTTCGCTATAAATAATTAATTCACTTTTTAAACCAAAATGTGTGCTTTCCTTCATTGATCCACATGATTCGTAATCCTTACTTACTTTCCCAACACGATATGACCAACTGTTTTAACTACCAATCAGCACAATGGCATTATATTATTTCAGCAGCAAGGATGGCATAGACTTGTTTGAGTAGCAAAGGAATGATTTAAAGCATATTTCCTTACTTTATATGCTTTAATGCTTATAAGTTTTAAAGTTTCACGATTGAGCTACTTAGAGTTAACGCATTTGGGATCGATAATAGATAGTTATCGGTATTGTAGATTTCTGTGAGCAATAATATTGTATACAGTAAATTAATCAGTTACCCTCTTTGATTTTTTATTTATCGAATGGCATGAACTACAACGTCGAGCAAACACTCGCTCCACTAGTCTTAGCGGACTTGCTCTTATTTATTATGATTAAGTTGCCGCAGATAACGTCAACTTCAATATGGTATAACTTATTGCAACCTGGATTGCAGTTTCATGCTGCGGCCCTCTAATATTTTTTAGCAACGTTCTAATTTGATTTGCGATTTAAGATCGTCCGCTGAATTAAAATTTGTGTCAGTTATAACTAGTTGGTATTTTGCATCATATCATTCATAAAATAATGAAAGGGTACGATCCAGCCAAGCATCGGAACCTTGCAATTTTTTGTTAATCTATGGATAGGTCATCAAACAACTGTTTAACTTGGTATGAACTCGGCTCTACAATACTAACTAAAAACCTTGAGGAAAAGATTAATTCCTATTTGTCGGGAAAATAAATGTGACTTGATACTACATTTTAAAAATCTCGCCATCTTTAGATGAAATTCAAATATTTTGGAAATAATTTTGTCTGATGGGCCACACTAATTACACGTTTTAATTAGCATATTTAGGCGCGATGTATTGCATAACAGACACTATAATTCCTGTCGTTACGCAACCCGGTTTAGTTTATAATTGGATCTATCAGTTTTCCAGCACTTATTGATTTGTGTTGCCGCTAACTTAATCCACAAACATCACTGTGGCCCTCAACAAAGCAAATGCGAAAAAAAATTATTTACTGCTTATCAATTTATTATCGTTGCATAGTACAATGCAGATTGCTGGACAAGACTTCCACCAATCGGCCTCATCACAGGAAAGATACGATTAAAAACAGAAAGGCTGATAGACTTCAAGGCAAACACCAACAAAATTTTATCACAAATGGCGACAATACTTGTAGGATAGTTAAACTTTAAATAAAAAACATATTAGTAAAAATGAATTTTAAAAACTCAATAGCGCTCCCGTTCCGTCTCATCAACGTCGATCTATTGAAATCGTTTCGAAATAAGGAAGCATACTGAATTGTGCAATTTTTACAGTACAACTCATGTTTAGTTATGGAATTACGTGTAACAAAATTCTTATTTTGACCAATTTAGATTATATACGCTTGGAAAATCGTGAATTCAACATTCTACCACATCTGATTACATATGATTGATCACGAAAGAATTACAATTATTGCTAACTTTGGATGCAGATCGTAATAGAAAGTTGTTCTTCACGCTACGTAGAGCAAATTAGGTGGTGTATTTTATCAAAATTATGTTAGCTGCTTAATATAAAAACAACCAAATGGAGCACAATCTATCTCTTATGCGTTTCATCTGCTGTCAACTTTCTTTTTGGAGTGAATAAACATTTTGTGACTGATGTAAATTTGAATACAATAGCAAATTAATTCATATATGTATGGTAAATGTGAAATACTAACACATTCAACCAATATATTCATATTTTTAAATAAAATAAAACTGTTAATATAACAGTTTCTCTATAAGGTTCTGTTAAAAATCAATTATTTTTCCTTTGGATGACATCTTAGAAAAGGGCTCCTCTCTAAGCCTTTTTGACAATTGATTGTAAATTTAAAAAAAAATATTAAAAAGTATAAAAGCCTTCAGCAAATGTCCAACAATAAAATAATTGGTAATCAATTTCTCATATCTAGTTCCTGTGTAGGAGTATTCTTGCGGGGTAGCTATCTAGTTTGTGATTCTGTACCCTTCCTACATATCCAAGGTGGCTATTATTACTACCCGTACTCATGATCAGTCTCTGATCTTTTTCGGCTGGTTGATGTGAGAAGGCAACAATGAGTTATCCCACGTATATTGTACACAATGTTGCAAATAGATATAGAATTCACAGTTAGTCCAAATTGACCATATTCTGGTCGGCAATAAAAACAAATTCTAACACAAATGAATGTCTTAAACAGCAGTCACAGTTAAACTAAATTGTCAGTCTTTTAGACAGCAAAAGTTAAAATGAGCTCTGTTTATAAAGAAATATATTTTGCACACAAGCCGTTATTCTTACACAAATGTCTGAATTGAAATGAATACATACAACCGATTGAAAATACATGATGATATGAACAAAGTCACTGTTAAAAGTTGTCATTGAAAATGAATGTGTGTAATCCGAGTAAAGACTTCAATGACAAAAACTCACAAATATTTAGTTCACTGCTTGCTATGTTTTAAACTCATGTCATTATTATAATCCATTATTTTCTGAAATTCGGAATGGCACAGTTAACTGTGAACAGTAAATCCCTCGCGTAAATTGCGAATAATCCAACTGAGCGAAATAAATCCACTGTGACACAATAGTCCACCGCGTGTTTCATCCGTATCGCGCGCGGTTCTGTCTATTTCATAAAAACCCTATTAATCACAAATAAAATTGCAGTTCAAGAAATCTCAATTAAAACTGCTTGAAACTAACAGAGATTGTTCCTAAAATTATAGTTAAGAGAAATATTGTATAAGGACAGAGTTAGATTATTTGACCTTAAAGAGCACTGTATTTGTCAAAATCGAACATCGTTGGATTGTAACGCGGAGCCGCGTGTTACACCTGCTTTATATACTTAAATAATCGGAATCATATAGGTTTCTTTAACCATGAAGATTTTAGTGATGAAAATTGTAGTCTGCTAGCATTGATGGTGCAGTAGACAGAGCTAATATGTTTTCCAATTGTTATTTTCCAACTTATATTCTGTTTGCTAAACAATTTTCGATTGTATTCCATGTATCGGTTGTGTATTCCAAGGTAGACTTAATCTAAATAAAATAAATATGTAGTTGCATGTCATTTGATATTATGTTTCTCTTCATTTGCGCTTAAACTTTCTTATTTCTGTAACTGGCGCGTGCTTTAGGCAAAACGACATATTAGTGTTCCCAAAATCACAAATAGTGATCACAATTGCCATCTGTTAAACTAAGTAATATTTCTATATATCCCGCGCAAACAAAAGAATTATTCGATTAGTTTAATCACTGGAGTAGGATCTAGATCTGGATATTTGGCAATCTCTCCTCCTTTGGTGGGAAATGTCGCGGGGAATTTAATTTCTTTTACGAAAATTTATAATATTTACAGTCATTTACCAAAGGGGCTTCGAGAAAGCCCCCGTTTAAGATGTCTTTCAAATTTTAATTCATAAACTTCGTCTTCTGTAATTTATTAATCAAGATTATAATTAATGTCTTTATACGCGTTATGGCTTAGACGATTAATTTATTACATTAAAATATTCCACTTATATCAATGGACGGGCGTGTATATGAACCTAGTTTAAATAGTTATGGCAAAGGGACTAGATTGGGTTTATCGGTAATTATTCGGCCTATTACTGCATAGCTAGTAAATAAATATTTTTCATTATCTTAAACTTACGTTATATATAATCAATCACCAAACATATTAGGGGAAATATATCCGGAAATGATCTCGCTTAAATTATTGATTACTGAGTAGTAAAACACAATAATTGTTTCGATTTTTGCAGTTCGAATCTGAAATTAAATTTCTAGGATTAGCAAGTTTATTAGATAAAACAGTAAAGTAAAAACTATTATATGCTTCGAATTATTTTATCCCGTAAACCTGTCCTGTTCACAGTATTTTTCCTTCTGTTGATTTACCGTTTAATTAATGAAGTATCTCATATTCTCTAAACGATCTATTAATTTTGAGTTGAAAAAGTAAGAAAGTCTTGAGTCAATATATAATATTGAAGTACCGTTTTGCAGAAATACTAACTCAATGTTGTACTCAGAATAACTAATAAATGTTGAAAACTAATGATGACTGTCAACTATACTGTTGCTTTTCTTAGCGCAGCCTACTTATTTTTCAATAACTCTCAGCGGAAGCTTTACACAAATTTGTAATACCTAATCCTTTGACTTCAGGCTGGAGTTTCATCTCAAAAATATCTTTAATAATAGTGTCGTGAAAATAAATACAATTAAACTCCGCGCTTTTTTTATTTTAATCCTTAATTTTTACATTATGTACTCACTTATAGTGTTATTAAATACGTATTGGCGTCATACCTATCTATTGTTATGTTAACCTTTTTTGGCATAGAATAGAATAGACTATATTTATTTGCATTCAAACGACGCGTGTTTATTAAATAGATTGAAATATCAGAAAATGTACAATAAGTAAAATACGTCACATTAAAATGATATGACTATTAAGTGAAATAGTTAAGCTTAATTATCACCAATAAACCAATAAATAGCGACAATTCTGTTATACGCTTTATCAACACGTAAACATCCTACAGTATTATCAATGAGTACGCCAAATCAAGTCCCGATACAGTTATAAAAATAAGGATAATAGAGATAAAATTCAATAAGTCATATTACAGGACACGTTTATCTTGATCATTTGTTTAAACACGCGAAAATATTGTCAAAATTCAAATTCAAGGATAAATAGGATTGTATGTATGTCCTAGCTGATTGCATAACAATTTAAAAAGCATCTTAGACGGAGTTGTCTCTCTAAACCATTTTGGCAATAGTTTGGAATTTTTATAAATATATTAAAATATAAATATCTTTCCCGCAATATATCTCACCAGAGGGGAAGAAATCGCAGATTGAGCAGAATCAGTTCCTAGTCAACGATTCATCATTATTGGACACACATAGACAACGGCCCACTGATTCAAATGGAATCTAAAGCCTCGAAAGTCATAAGATTTGCAGTGATACGAACTGTAGTCTGCTTGCATATACGGCGCAGTACCCATTACTAATATTTTGCACAACTTTTTTACAGATTTTACCTTTTTTGACAGAACTTTTCATGGAGTTACAAGTGACCACGGCAAATTCCAGTATCGGTCGAATCCAATTAATGTACGTGTGTTGTTGGAGTATGTTGCATTGGAAACACATTGCGTTCATATAGTTGCTGAGGAAGCTATTTCCTCCAAAAAAACAAAAATAACAATTAATGCTCAATTTAAACCACCATGGCTGATTGGAGCAAATATTATTGAAAGAAATTATTTTGTTTAATTTCTAGAACATTCTTTCTTTAAATACTTACGAGTATATACTGCTGAGGCCCCAAACCTATTGGTATTTGTAAGCCCCATAGATGCCAGTTCGCTAGAAGTCCTAACATTCACAGTAGAGTCTGTTTTGCCTACATTGTTATCTGTGTCAATAAGATTTAAATCCATTAGGTCCTGCCCTAAATGAAATACATCTTCTAATTTAATATCGGCATTCATGATCAAGAATTATGATACTTAAATTGACATTTACTAGTGGCGTTTGGAAGGTGAAAGTTGGAAAGCTATATCTTCAGCAATAATCTGCTTTGATGTGTACGTGACCCACAATAATAAATAAATTACCTGTTCCAAGACTCCTCCTCAGTGTTTTATTATATCAGAACACAAGGCAAGTGTCGAAAGATGTTTATTGTGCAATGTTGTAATCGTTTATTATGGAGAGAAATGTTAAAAATGCAGCAAACGAAAATCTACAACCAGCTCGGAAGCACGATACTCAAAAACTGAAAATAGCGCACAATTATAAAAATCAAGTCTTTAAACAAAGAATGTTCTGGAAAATAAAAAGAAAAAATTCTTTTTAAATAAAATTGTTACAATCAGCTATGGTGGTTTAAATTTATCATTCAAGGTCATTTTATAAAAGGCGGAGGATTCAACATCCTCTACACACACCACCTTCTCAAAAAAAGAGAGGAACGACTAATAGTAGATGTAATCATCGTTCTTCGGCTGACGTAGTATTCTTCCAGATCGTTTTGTGCATACTGGCGCCCCTGACGTCGTCATCTCGCCCGATATAACATTCGCTGGTTCTTCAATGTCATCTGGTGTCGACAAATAATTTTCATGCTGTGATTCAGTAGAATAAGATTTTGATAAGTTAGACAACGGTTTTTCAAATTGCTGCATTTCATTATGTGTCTGCAAGATGGGATTGCACACCTCAGATTCGCCCATGGAACGGTCATTCAACGCATCTTTTAATTCGGTCACACCATCAATCCAGATAAACTGGGGAATACAGCGATCCAACGTAACACAATCCTCAATGCCATTTATTTCTATGATGACATTCTTATCAGTCATCCTCTTGACCTTGTATGGTCCTTTGTAAAATGGTGTTAGGCAGTTTTTCCTATTCTCATTAGTAATATAAACATGCGATGCCGATTTTAAATCAGAGGACACATAGCATTTAGTTTTAGGTTTTCTAGTTTTGGTTGGGGCCAAACGACACATCTTGTCTCTAAGTGCTCCTACAAACCAATCTACATAACTAGAAGCCCAATCAAGACTACTTGGAGTTTCAATTAGAAGATCTCCAGGCAACCTTAATGGTTCTCCATAAACTAATTCTGCAATGGAAGTTCCTAATTGTGCCCTATATCTGTTGCGCATGGCGAGTAGTACTATAGGAAGATCGTGTATCCAGCTTGTTCCACTAGTACACCTTAATGCAGCTTTCAGTTCACGATGTAGCCTTTCTACCATCCCATTTGCTCGTGGGTTATACGCGCTAGTATGAATTATAGTGATTCCCATGACGTTGAGAGATCTTACGAAAAGCTCTGACATAAATTGACTACCGCGATCACTAGTGACCTTTTCCGGAACACCATAACGCGATATCCAATTATGTAGAAACGCGAACAAAACTTCTTGTGCTGTCATGTCTTTTAAAATCGCCACTTCAAATTGACGACTAAATCTATCTACCATAGTCAGCAAGTATTTGTTTCCGTTTACTTCAGGCATCTCAACAATGTCTATGTGTACGTGTCTGAACCGTCCATTTGGTATTCCAATGTTCTTTATATCGGTCCTGGTATGTCTCCACACCTTACACGTTTGACACTTGGTACAGGCTCTTACCCATACCCGTATATCTTTAGACATATGTGGCCATACGTATCTGTCGTTGATTAATCGTATGGTGGCTTTAATGGATGGATGACCCATGTTATGCAACACTTGGATAATCTTGGCCCGTAACTCCAATGGCACATATGGTCGTGGTTGACTTCTAGATGTTTCGCATAACAACCACTTGCCATTTATGAGCTTACGCACATATCCTGGTCTTTTGGACAATACCAATGTAAAGGGATCCAGTCCTTGCGCTTCTTCGATTTGACTAACGAAATCGTGCATTGATTCTTCTAAACTTTTCAAAGGACCTTGAAATATCGTATCGACATCAGCTTCATTCGGTCGGCTTAGTGCATCTGCAACCACATTCTCTTTACCAGCAATATGAGACACAGTGAAATCAAACTCTGCTAACCGTGTTATTTGGGAATTTACTCTACGAGAGTAATTAAGCCTAGCTGTCTTACCAAGTATGCTGATCAATGGCTTATGATCGGTCAATAACTTAAACTTGTGACCATCTAAGTAATGCTCGAAGTGTAACACTGCGGCATACACGGCTAGAAGCTCTTTGCCAAACGTATCATACCGTTTTTCTCGATCAGTAAGCTTACGGCTATAAAACCCAATCGGTTTTACTACGTCCCGATCTCTTTGCTGTAGCACTGCTCCTAATGCAACATCTGATGCATCAGTGATTAGTTCGAAAGGTTTTTCCCAATCTACAGGTGCTAATGTGGTTACGTCACTTAACATATCCTTGGCCTTTTGGAAATTTTCTCGGTCTTCTTGACTCAAGATGATAGGCCAAGACTTCTTGATCGTGCTCTTTTCAAGAGTGAGATGTCTTGTTAACGATCCAAGAATTCCGGCTAGACCTGGAATGAATCGACGATAATAGCTGATCATGCCCAAGAACCTTCGCAACTGGCGTACTGTTCTGGGTTCAGTTACGTCCTTAATGGCTTGGACCTTATCTTCCAAAGGCTTAATTCCGTCTTTGGAAAGTATATGACCAAGGTATTTAACTGAAGAGCAACCAATATTACTCTTATTAGGTTTGACCACTAATCCATATTGTTCCAGCCTGGTCAAAACCGTTTCCAAATGCGTACGATGTTCGTCTCGTGAACGACTAAAAATTATTATGTCATCAATATATACTCTCGCAAATGGACAATTCTGAAGGATTTCTTCAGCCAAACGCTGGAATGTCTGACTGGCGTTTTTCAAACCAAAAGGCATTCGAAGAAATTCATGCGATCCCCCTCCTGGAAATCTGACTGCGGTGAGTGGTATCGAACTTTCTTCCATTGGTACTTGATAGTACGCTTTCTGGAGATCTAAAGTTGAATAAACCTCATATCCCATTATATCTCGGAGCAAAGTACTCTGGTTAGGGAGAGGATAAGAATCACCCTTTGTCACTGAGTTTAATAGACGATAATTCCCACAAACCCTCCATTGACCCGGTTCAGGTTTGGGAACTACCACTATTGGGGAAGCAAAATTGGAATTTGACCTTCTACAAATCCCCTCTTCGCGCAATTGATGAAATTCTGACACAGCTACTTGTTGCTTGTGTTGTGCCAATGGTTGAGCCTTTGGTGAACAAGGTAACGGAGCTACCAATTCTATCTGGTGTTCTACTCCTATTTTCAAACCTATTCTTTTGGCACTAAAAGGTTGAAACACTGCTAGGTGCTTCTCGATTATATCAGCAAAGTCATGTGCGACTGTTGGACGAGGTAAGAGGACTGTTCTAACTGCCGACACGTTAGACTCATTATTTATTGATGTCCCTACGCCTTCTGTGATAGTCCTAGCCTTGGGGTCTAATGCCAGCTTGAAATGTGTCAAGAAATCCATGCCAATGATATGGTCCTTGACATCGGCTACTAGAAAATTCCATAGGAAAGAAGATTTCTGGCCTAATTTTACAGACATTTCTTTCATCCCTTTTACTTCAATTGGACTACCATTCGCGGCCCATAGTTGATAATCAAATGTGGGGCAATCTGCTTCCACCACGTCTGACCTAACTATGCTTACCTCCGCACCCGTGTCTATGAGAAATTCTAATCCAGATAATTCATCCTTAATAATGAACTTGTTGCTGGACACTCCGGCAATGTTTTCAAGATCCCCGCTTAGTGAGAATCGGACTCTCTTGCCTTTTATCTGGGTGCTATTTATACTAGTCGCCTCTTTTGCTTTGAGTATGCCTTTTAAAGGCATATCTGGGAGCCTTTGCAATGGAACCCCCCCTACGGCTCCTACTAGTGGGGGTTTTTCCCTTTTCCCGGTGACGGATTTCTCTCAACCGGTTTTGTGCTTCCTTTCCATTTGGGTCCACCTAATCGCGGGTAATTATAATTTTCATCTTGGCACTTCGCACTGCGTCCATATTCGCCCTGTGCCTTACCCCATCCGCGTGGCCCTTCGAAGCGTTGACGCGAGTGACTCCTTCGGCGTCTAATATACTGGACCTGACTCTGAAGTTGTGCGACATCACTACGCAAGCTAGCAACTTCCCTACATAAGAAACGCAAACTTTCTTGTGTGGTCAGGTGGTTTTCGGTATCTGCCCTGACTGGCTGCATCGTTACAGAATCTGCCATTACAGCATGTACTTGTGGTTCTTGCTGTTTATACACGCCGTCTAACCCTCTGAGTTTTGTTGGCCAATCTATATTCATTGTGTCAAACACTTCCATTGTTGTTCTGAGCCTAACTGGTAACTCAGCTGTAAAAATGGAGTTGACTACATCACTAGATATATTCAACCTGGAAGCTTTCGTGCAAAGGCGTTCATAAAATTCGGACGGTAACTGACGTCCCATTTTTTCTAAGCGTAATAATTCGCACATTTGCGCTGTTCTTCCAGGCTGATATCTCTGTTGAATTTCTGCCATTAATAACTCAAATGCGTTGTACGGCTTTTCTTTCACAGTTCTGTCTCTGAAATTTTCCAAAGCATTTCGGAAATTCTCAGGCAATGCCATCCATGCTGCAACAAATTTCTCCATAGGGTTCACAATACAATAAGCCTCAAATATCATTTGGGCATCTCCTACCCAACTTGCATGTTTCTCTGACTTATACTGTGGTAGACTAAATATACTTGGACTGGCGTGGTCGCCAAATTTTGTTGAGGCCCCTAACCTATTGGTGTTAGTAAGCCCCCTAGATGCCAGTTCGCTAGAAGTCCTAACATTCACAGTAGAGTCTGTTTTGCCTACATTGTTATCTGTGTCAATAAGATTTAAGTCCATTAGGTCCTGCCCTAAATGAAATACATCTTCTAATTTAATATCGGCATTCATGATCAAGAATTATGATACTTAAATTGACACTTACTTGTGGCGTTTGGAAGGTGAAAGTTGGAAAGCTATATCTTCAGCAATAATCTGCTTTGATGTGTACGTGACCCACAATAATAAATAAATTACCTGTTCCAAGACTCCTCCTCAGTGTTTTATTATATCAGAACACAAGGCAAGTGTCGAAAGATGTTTATTGTGTAATGTTGTAATCGTTTATTATGGAGAGAAATGTTAAAAATGCAGCAAACGAAAATCTACAACCAGCTCGGAAGCACGATACTCAAAAACTGAAAATAGCGCACAATTATAAAAATCAAGTCTTTAAACAAAGAATGTTCTGGAAAATAAAAAGAAAAAATTCTTTTTAAATAAAATTGTTACAATCAGCTATGGTGGTTTAAATTTATCATTCAAGGTCATTTTATAAAAGGCGGAGGATTCAACATCCTCTACAGTTGAAGACTAACTGAATTAATGACACAACATGAAATAAGCTAATAGAGGAGCCGGCGAAAATAGTCGGTTCACTAGACGAGAGGATAGCCAGCACATGTAACGAGCAGAGCAGAATGTGATGGGTGGCAATTGCATCGCGCTTTTATAAATGCGATGTCACACGTAATTCTTCAACAGCCGTTTGCGCGTTCTCATTGATTCAGCGTATTATATTTTGGAGAGGAAGATATTTCCTTCGACAAATATAAGGTTACAATTATATATAAATTTGAACCATCGTGGCTGATTGTAACATATATTATTAAAAGAGAAAATATTCGTTCAATTTCTATAACTATAACAGCTCTGATGAATTTGCCGATATATTGCCTCAATAAAATTCAAAATTCATTACGCGGTACGAATTAAAAAACGAAATTTGCCGTTAACCAATGGCGTGTGACCTTCCGCCTGCACAGGAAAGTAAGCATGGTGCATTTACCATGCAGCACACACTTGACATTTTAGTTTCCTTTTCTTCATGTTGGGATGCGAGTTGGTTGCATCCGCTGACTACTCGATTTTTCCAAATATTTCGACTTCCGCATATGCATGTCTTTTTCAATGGAAAGCACATCACAATTTGCCTAAGGCTTAAGGCCAAACGGGAAATCGACTCAGCCCCATCAACTTCAACTCCCTCTTCCGAAAACCTCAACGACCCCACCCCGGAGAGTTGCGTCTCAGCCACTGATCAGTTCCTGTCCGCGCCCACCCACCAAGGCCGCACCAGATCACCCCCTCGAGCCCAGATATCCCGCCTCCTTCTTGCATTCAATTCCTCCAATTACCTCACCCACCCGAGAAAAAAGGGACGAAATAGATCCAGATCGACGCTGTCCACTCGATCCTCGTTAACGAGTGGTCAGTCACTCTCTCGCCCCGCCCGCCAGCGAAAGCCCCCGTACGCCTCTCCCCGGTCTTACCATCCCTCCCACAGAGCACTCTCAGCAGTTTTCATCAATTGCAGATCACTTACGCCCAAAATCAATCAACTGCGAGCTTTTCTATCCTCTAACGAACTAGACATATGCTTTCTTGTTGAAACATGGCTGTCCCATCCATCCACTGTGATGACCTTGTCCTCATCTATGGTTACACTTTCCTTCGTAGTGACAGAACTGTCGGTCGTGGGGCGGGTTGGCTGCCTATGTCCGAAACTCTCTCATTCTCAAACGCTTGTCAACATCGGACTCTCTGGAATTGTAATTTTTCTCGTTTCAGCTACAGATGCATAACCAAAGTATATATACCTGTGTTGTCTATAGACCACCAACCTCTCAATATGCGACGACACTCGCGGAGCTCAACTTTTATCCACTTTTTTCTTTCAGCACTCCGATCGGTACGTTGGCATGGGTGACCTCAACCTTCCCATGGTATACTGGCAAAATCTAACTTCTGAAAGTCACCCATTGCTTCGACTCTACGCGGATAACCTGCTAAATCAATTCGTGCAATTTCCTACCCGAGAGAACAACCAACTGGACCGTGTCCTCTCCAATAAAGAGGTGACCGATGTCAAATCTCGGGAGATCTTCCCTAATCTTGATCACTGTCAGGCATCCTTCCTCATTTCTCTTGTATCCTTTATCCCTAGAGAAGACACTCAATCATTCAGACGATTTTCTAACTAGGAAAAGTTTCGCCGACACTGTGACGCCGTTAACTGCAGAGACATCTTTCTCCCCATGCTTTTCCAACGTTCATAACATCTTATCCTCCCACTTTAATATCGTCACCTCTATTCAACACATACACGCGACGAATAAGTTGAACACTTTGTTTAAGGCACGCGACAACCTCGCACGCAACTCACGACTACGCACATCGTCACTTGCTCGCTTCCCCGCACTGAGACGTACCGATGGGCACATTAAACAGGTTATCAACAAAGAAGTACTCCATATCGAAAGATGCATCCTCTCAGCTCCTTACTTTTGGATAAAGTGCGCTGTCATCAAACACAAAGTGCTGCAAAAGCCCATAACCTCGTATATTAACTTCTCTCAGTTTGACGACTCCTGCTTCGCCGACGACTATTTAACTTAGACAACGGAGACACTGAGAACCTACTCTTGTTCAACGTCTCACCGGCTTCCGTCGCTCAAGCAATTAAAGACGTTAAATCTAGACACCAATTCGATCAATATGGTGTCTCGGTCAGCATGATTGCATTTCTTGGCTGGAATGTCTTCTCCCTGGTTGCTGATGTTATCAACCGTTGCCTCGAAACTACCTATCTTCCTCCGGTCTGGCTTAACTCGACGATCTCTCCTAACCCAAAAATGGCACTTCGTCGATCTCCTCATTCAAAGATCTCTGCCCCATTACTATCGTCCCTTCTTACACCAAAATCTTCGACAGGGTTTTATAAACCTAATCTGCCCCTTCATTAAGTCTCAGGAAAACTTCTATCTCCTCGATGATCAACATGGCTTCTTGAATGGCCGCTCCTCTTCCACAAATTCAGTTAGTGTTCTTAATCATTGTTACTCCTCCTTCTCCAAAATTCATGAATAAATTCTCCTCTTCCTGGATATATCCAAAGCTTTTGATTCGCTGTCATTTTCAGCAATTGAATCCACTATATAGAGAAGCGATATCTGCGGCAACATCCTCAATCTTATCAGTTACTATCTCCGAAACCGATGCGCGACTGTAAAAGTCAGAAATAGTCACTCGATGCCAGCCTTTATTCGATCTGGAGTTCTCCAGGGCTCCGTATTTGCACCTATTCTTTTCAACCTTACACTCGCGCAGGTAAAGGTTGAAGACAACCTTTTCAAGCTGTTTAAATATGCGGATGACATAGTCATAGTATTCAGTAACCTCACAGCATCCAACACTGCCTTACTCCTTATATCGGAGCTTTTATCCTCGCTCCACTCGCAGCTCAGCAATATCGGTCTCAAACTAAACCCCGCCAAGCCTCGTTTAATGAAACTCTCCTCCGACACGTTCTGCTCTCTCCCGGTTGCAAATTATCCCCTTGATATTGAAATAATAGATTCGGCGAAACACTTTGTTATTTTTTTTTTAAATCCCTTGACTTCTCCCCATACCTTACACACACTACTTCCAAACTATTCAAATGGGCCCGTCTGATCTGCTTCACGACTAACAACCCCATTCTCCAAATCACGCTATTCAAGGTCTACGTCATACCCCTCATTTCATACGCTAGCAAATTCTACTCTACTCTCACTCTCGCCTCCTCGTATTCCATCGAACACATCTCCTCCAAAATTATCGGGAACGCTTACTCTTGGCAAACCTTCTACCGCTTTGGTTTACCCGTCACCTTTGAGTCATTTCTTTTATCCATAAGATCACAACTTGCTTATCATTGTCCAACTTTGCTCACCCAAGTCACCACTACGCCACACGTTCTAGCAACTCTTCTATCCAATCTAACCATACCCCCACTATATTTAAAAAAATCTATCTCTTTTCCAAGACACTAGTGTCTTCAACGCTCTTTCCACGGAAATAAAGCTCATACCCCAGCACGAATTTAAAAAGGCGGCCCACAAGTACTTCTTCAACAAATTTCTTTGTGAAACGACCGATTGGTAGCGAAATTGGTTCCTTCTTAAATCATAACATTTCTTTCAACCCCGGCTATTCTCCTTACTGATTTCAAAGGGCGAAATCCCTCTGTTTGTCATCAAATTTCCACTTTCCCCTCTGGTTTTAAATCTCTCACTCTTGACTCTCTGATATCACCTCTATTCTCATTTTTCATTCTATCATATCTATATAGTGGTACTTTACCAGTTTTTGCTCATCCAATCCTTTTCCTTTCAGTTTTAGCGAAAGACCGGAAACTCGAAAGCCCGCTGAACCACCTAACGGTTTGCACCGGACATCGACTCCCCTGGTCTACCATCAGTTATAACCTTGTTCAACGGTCGCCAGTGATCCCTGCACGACACACTAGCTTCAATCTAGTCGACTCCATCCTGGTCAAAACTACATTTCAGAAATTCAATATCCACGAAAAAGGACTCCGTCGGTGGACGTCTGCTTCCGGTCCGCCATCATTTTCGATTTCACACTCAAACTCATCTGTCCGAACCCAGCCTACCCCACATTGATGCTCGGACACATCATGGACTGAACTCCAATTGATCTTGTCTAGTCAAATGGAATTTCATTTTTATTTTTCACCAGATTGAACTATCATGAAGTTGATGAAAACATTTCTCTTCCTCAACTCCTCTCCCCCTGTTATTAAATATTAAATACAATTTCATTCACCTCCACATATTCTATATTTGATATGTTACTTCAATGGTCGGGCCTGTTGGCTTTTGATGCCAAATAAATGTATTATTTTATTATTATTATTATTATTATTATTATTAGCGGCACGTGTATCAATCTTTCAAGTGAAACGAAAAAGATAACTGCACACGTCGGCCCTAATTTTACACTTACTTTCCTAAATGAAGTAACTACGAGTAGCATCCTAGTGAGGGGGTCAGATTTCTGCTAATACATTAAATAAGTAAAGAATTAGCAAAATATAATTAGACAATAATGAAGTGTTTTAATACGGTAGAAAATTAAAAGCATAAAAATGAGTCATAACAGAAATTTAAAAATTTCCTGATAAAGAATGATAATATTAATAGTGCAAAGACAAATTGGCTTTTCCCTCCCATCATACAAACATAAATATTTCTTAAAAAACGCTACAATAACAAAAAACATAAGATGACATATAATAAGATAACATGTGCTCAAGGATGAAATTATAAGATAAGCAAAAAGTAAACTATAAGATATTGGATTATTCACCCTACACCTCTGTATGTTAATAGCAGACCAATGCTCTTATTTTTTTACTTGAGCGAGTTTCTGATACTGACTTACGCACCTTTCGTTTCCTATCATTATTTTATGCTGTAATTCAAATTGGACCTAGTGATTTTTCTATGGCTGTTTTATTCATGATGTCATTTCTCGTTTTTATTTAGATGGATTCTCCAATCAATCTTGTCGATCTGCTACGATCACAAATTGATATGCGTCTGCACCCAACCCAATTATTTGTGTGTCCTATCTTTACTGTATGGCGTGCAAGATCTGATCTATTAACATGGTCATACTTGCATGCAGTTTTATGTTACACTCTTTTTACCTTAAGTGGGCGCATGGTTTCACCCACATACATCAGGTTACAGTCGTTACATGGAATTTCATGTACACCTGATGAGTCTATCGATTCTATTTTCTTATTTACGTTGGACAGATTAACACGTAGAGTAAGGGTCTGTTTTTTGTATTTTGATACTACTATTTCGATTTTTATACTTAGTTTAGTGTCAGGTATAACCACTACCCTCCGATCATCTTTTGTTTTATTTGAATTCACGTACATCCAATCAAGATAAAATTTACTTATGACGCTCATTATAATTGCTTCAAGTAACTTTACGGGATATTCAATGGCACTGAATATTTCTCGTAGTCTACCTAATTCAATCTCTCTATGTATTTTATCTGTTTGTCTCAAGCTTCTTATTATCATCAATTTTAAGATTCCGATTTTCTTTTCATATGATTGATTTGAATTGAAATTAAGAAGGATATCTGAGTAAGAATTTTTCCTATCAACATTCTGTTCTAGTTTTGTACCATTTTTAATTAACTTGACATCCAGAATTGGTAATTCGCCACATGGTTCATTTTCAATTGTAGATATCAGTTTGCTCACATGATTTGCTATGTTTAAATAATTTATCAGTTGATCCTCCGCGTGATTCCAAATAATTAATACATCATTCAAATATTGTATTAGTCATGGTTCCCTTTTTTTAAAATGTTATACTCGAATTATAACTTTAATTTTTTTTGTAATTTTGATGAAGAATCCGTCACTGTTTACAGCTGATCTTTCTGATGCTGATAAATTGTACAGTACAACTAATTGCACATATATATGTGATGTGATATCTTTTTATATTGTACATTTTCTAATTTTATTATTTGATGGAACATGTGTGGTTTGAATCCAAATAAAGATATTCTATTCTGTTCTACATACATTTTTGAATTTAGTGGTGTTATAGCTAAGAAGTTTTTCTCTATGTATTGCATGAAGATATTAGCTATTGGAACTAACAGTGGTTGTCCGATTGAAACACCTCTAATCTTCTTTTTAAATTTATTCCGAAATATAAAATAAGTGGAGGACATACATACGTACACCATCTTCATGACGTGTCTCATCGACATATTGCTTCCTTCTAATATTAATAGATGATCAACCAGGAGACGTTGAAAATAGTCTTGTGATTTGGGTACCGGTATATTGGTGTACATATGTAACACGCGGCTCCGCGTTACAACCCCAACGATGTTCAATTTTGACAAATAAGGTAATCCTTAAAGTCAAATAATCTAACTCTGTTTTTACACAATATTTCTCTTAACTGTGATTTTAGAAACAATCTCTGCTAGTTTCAAGCAGTTTTAATTGAGATTTCTTGAACTGCAATTTTATTTGTAATTAATAGGATTTTTTATTAAATAAACACAAAATACGCAGGGAACATGCGGTGGATTATAGTGTCATAGTGGATTTATTTCACTTCGTTGGATTACTCGCAGTTTATTGAAGTGATATACTGTTCACATCTATTGAAACCTATCCGAATTTCAGGGTACAATGGACTATAATAATTAAATAATAGAAAACCATAGCAAACAGTGAATTAATAATTTGTAAAGTTTTTTCATTGAAGTTGTTACACGATTTTAATCTATTTATCATCAGTGACAAATTTACCAGTAACTTTATATCATATCATCATATATTTTCAATCGGTTACATATATTCATTACAATTCAGACATTTGTGAAAGAATAATTGCTTGTATGTAAGACATTCAACTTTGTTAACAGTGTTAATTTTGCTGCCGTCTAGAGCACGGACAATTTTGTTTGACTGTGACTTGTGTATAAGACATTCAATTGTGTTAACAGTATTTTCGTTTTATTGCCGTCTAGAGCACGGTCAATTTGGACTAACTATGAACTTTCCATGCAACGTGGTGTACAATACATTTGTGATCATTCGTATTAGCCTTCTCACATCACCCATCGGGAAAAGGCCGGGGATTGATCATAAGCACGGATCTCCACAGCCGCTACCAATTATAGGGAGACAACAAACCCACATCTAAACTCGCCAATCTATCGTTTTCATTTAGCATTTGTAACAGCATATATCTACACATTCTAATATGAGTGCAAATACTAATAATATTTATTCTTGTTTAAGTAATTATCAGGTTTAAATAAAAAACAAGAGCCCTAAATAAGTTATTCAGTGCCTAATTTTGAAGGAAAAAATAATTTCAACATTCAATATGATCTTGTCCGATCTGAACGGCGTACAACTTTAGACAGACGGCATCATGCACAACTGACTTATCATGTTTAACTTTTAACGCCCACCTGTTTCTGTTAACACAATTCATAGCCTCACTCGCGAATAGAGTTCCTTTAATATTACAGTAAATGTGGAAGAATATATGCCAAACAAACGCAAATATTACAATTAACGACTTTGTCCGGGTTTAATAAAACCTTGCAATATTTTGCGGACTAGTTCAAAAAAAGTTTGATTTTGTGATTATTTATTTAATATATGAGTATAAAAGTCCTCCGATAAAATTTGATTAACATTTTATTTAGACTTATAAACCACCACCCGTTTATTTTAACCAATTATTGAGTGTAAGAATAGTATTCATAAAATTTGTGTAAAACTCATTGTTTAAATTGACATTGTTCATCGAAGATTTAGGTTTTTTCATTTTTATTCTGGTGAGTTGTGTCGTGTTGTAACGAGCGCAGATTTCATTGTATCTACACTCCTATGTTTTTTATTCTCATATATATAGTTAAAAAATAGACTCTGTTTACTGGAATTTGGCTCTTCTTTTTTACGTGGTATTGTGTCCATCTAAATTGGTTGGGACGTTTATGAGGATTCCATCAGAATTTATTATTAACGTCGAGACTTAATTATACATAATCCTGCACTCAAATTTTTCATTTGTGCAGCCAGTTATTTACTCAATGTTTTCAACCCGCCAGAAGCCATTTTTAAATCTCACACACCTGCTTTATTTTTAATCAAGTATATATAGGATTTTACTCGGATAAGGAACATCGATTTAGTAAAACAAATTCACTAATATTAATTATTTTACGCTCACTTCAGCTCAAAGTCTGCTTCCATCATTGTGCTTCATCCTAAAACGGGCGCTTCTGCGAGGACTTCCTATTGAATTAATGCCAGCCCTATATATGACTCTTGGTGCGTTCTTACTCTCAAAGGTGGCTTTTGCTACATCTTCCCCGCTCAGGAATTGCCAGTGGCACCATGCTTTAACGATTCAATGCGACAGCTCGTGATCCATCAGGAATGTTAACGATAACTGTATTGTGCTCTGAGTCCACGCTGTCCACGCGATATGACTCACAATTGACAACCTGCAGTGCAATGGGCTCCACCTTTGCGACCATGACAAAGTCGCCGACTCTTCGGCAAGTGCATGTCAGTCACCTTGCATAGCCTCGTCGCTGTGTGGCGCCTACATATTCAGTTAACTGTTTCAGGCGCTGCTGAATATTCGCTATGGAGCACCGCTGACGGGATCTTGCGATTTATGTTAACCAGGCAGTCTAATATGCCCTCTATAATCCATGCTTGTTAAAGCGAATCCTGTAGCTGTTGATACTGTAAATCGCATGGCATGCTCGACCAAATGTAATTTCTCTTTCCACGATTCCAGGGCTCTCGTGGCAACAACATCCCAAGTACCTCTATCCTCGTCTGGTGTGCTCGCTCAGCCATCACGTTCGTCTGTGGGTGGTAAGTGGCTGTGCAGGAATGCTTTATGTCAAGGTCTTTGCACCATTGATTAAATTATCTCGACTCAAACTGTGCACCTTGAACGGTAACAATAACATTTGGTGCACCAAATCGACTAAGCCATCGTTCTTCTAAGCATGTTATAATTTTGTCTATTGTGATTTTTTTCTGTGGTACAAACTCGAGACATCGGGTAAATATATCGACCATGAAAAACACATGAAACACCCCATCACGAGTTACCGGCAGTGGACCTACCAGGTCGATATGCAGAAACCCATTCCATGCAGTAGCATTGAAAGCAATCGGAGTGACAGTTTCTCTTTTTTGTGGCTTACAAGATTGACACGTATTGCACTGTTGACATGGCTACTAATTTCCTTGGACATGCTAGACCAATACAATCGTGACTGCAATGTCTCAATAAGTCGTCTTGCGCTTGGATGTCCCAAAGTTTTATGTCAAAAGGCCATCAATTCAATTCTTATGGACTGCGGCAGAAACCATTACACTGTTTGTCCTTCTTTCCGCGCCAACAGGCCGTTTTGCAGGCTCAACGTTTTATATGGTGCGGGCACCCCTGTGCCGTTTTTTGACTGATTGACTATTTCCAGGCATGTGGCATCCTTTCCATTTTCTTCAGAGACTTTAATAAGTGGCGAAACCCACACAGCGGAAATTCTGCTGAGCGCATAGGCTGCCGCATTCTCGATCCCAGCTCTATGATGAATTGAAACATCGTAATCTTCCAGCTTTTCAATGACTCAGTGTACACGTTTCTTTTCAATACTCAGTGTCCATCAATGAAAAAATACCTAAATGTCCGTAGTGTCCATTGCACGGCAAGTAATTCCTTTTTCGTGAGGGTATAGTTCAGTTCCGCCTTAGTGAGATTGCAACTTATATATTGCGCAGGACGTCCATCAGCTTGTAAAATTGCTCCTATCCAAATATCTGACGCATCTGTAACAATTGACATTACCTACCTGAAAAGTCGAAATAGTTGCGTCTATTTATTTCTGTTTACATAGCATAAACGCTACTTGAGCCTCTTCCGTCCAACGAAACGGTATCTTGGTACTAGTTAACTTAGACAAGAGTTGCTGCGTAACCGCTATCCCTGCGAGATATGGCCTATAGAAATTCACCATTCAATTAAACCGGCGCTATTTTTCCTAGTAGTAGGCCCCGCATAATCCTTGATTGGCTGTACTTTCGAATCTAATGGCATACATCATTCCGCTGAGACTGAGTGACCCAGGAACCGCACTTCCCGACTTATCTGAACTTTTTCTGGATTTAAATGTAATCGCCATTCTACGGTTTTGGCCAACATCTTCTGCAGTCTAATACGTAATTCGTGTTCAGTAGTGGCCCATATAATAACATCGTCAACGTAAGCTGTTGTACAGAATAAGTCAGACACGAAAGAGTCCATCATTCTTTGGAACACTTTCGGTGCGTTCTTAAGACCAAATGGTACCCAAGTGAAATGGAAATGACCTTTGGATACCTGAATCGCTAACTTCCATCGATCTTCGGGCCGCACCCTTATTTACCAAAATCTCTGTTTAAGATCAAGCACGGCAAACCATTTGCCTCCCGCTAGCTGTAGGAACAGATCACGCAGAGCCGGCATGGGGTATAGGTCAGGTTTAGTCAACAAGTTTAATTGCCGGAAATCAGCCGCCGGTCCAAGCGAACCATTCTTTTTAGCAACGTAAACCATTGGAGCTCGAAAAACAGATGAAGATGATTCAAGAACGTCGGCTTCTATCATTTCTTGGTTTGCTCGAGTCGCTGCTGCTAATTTCTTTGGAAGAGCACCCTATACTTGTGTTGACTCGTAAATTTCATTTAGTTCTAGCCATAGTTTAAACTGGTAGACCGTCGGCCATGGACATTCGCTGCAATCAGGAAGTTTGAATATAATGCTGTTTTGGATTTAAAGATTTTTCCACCACCCGGGCAGACAACTGGTCTCCTGCACCTTAGGGGTACATATAGACTTTATTGAATTTATGCTTTTTTGTTATCATGGCCAAACTTTGAGGAACATGAAGTCTTTCTTCCAGGCCTCTCTGGGCGCTGGATATTTCACTGTATCTGGTAGGATCCAGTAGCGTAAACATGATAACCTCATGCTGCTGTAACCCGAGTAAAAGCTTAGTTAGCTTGAAGAACCACCGTTTGATGCCTTCCATGGTTCAAGGGGCATCTCACCCAGTAATGGTTTGAGACTGTACAATTCTGAAAACGCCTCCTGAAGCCTGGCTTGGAAGTGATCCAACACTCCTTTTTTGTACTCTTTATACGTGAGGTCGGCCGGTAATTCAAATTTGACTGGTACAGTCCGGTCAACTAACTCCTGGACAGCCATGCGCCAATAGGTGTTTATAATGTATATTCTTGTGCTTGAACTGATGCTTTAAATTTTTAGAACCAAAACGGTGGCCATTCCACATCCAGTGGTGCAACCATTGTCTTAAATTCTAATGACTGTCAGAAAAACCCCTCGATTAGGCTAAAAACACCAGCATATTTCTTTCTGATTCCTCTTCGAGGCGGTCGCCATTATTGTGTCCACCTATATTGGTTGGGTCGTTTATGCGGATTCAATCAGAATTAATTATTAATGTATCATCCAGTCAAGACATAATTATATCTAATCTGCTGTCAAATCTTTCATTTTTGCAGCCAGTCATTTAATCAACTTTTCCAAATCATCAGAAGCCATTTTTGAATTTTACACACATTCTTTATTTTTAATCAAGTATATATAGGAATTTGCTTGGATAAAGAGCATCGATTTAGTAAAACAACTTAACAAATATTAATTATTTTATGTTTACTTCAGCTCGGTGTTTGCTTCCATCATTGTGCTGACTGCTTCATCCTAATACGGGCGCTTCTTCGAAGACATTCTGTTGATTTAATACCAGCCCTATATGGGACCTTTGTTGCGTTTATAGTTTAAAAGGTGGTTATTGCTACACGTGGATATCGTAAAAGCCAAGGAAATCAGAAAATGATGATTGTAAATTTGCTTCTTTGTATAAATATAAAATACAATTTCATTATGAAGAAGCTTACTACATCGGAGCGCATTCATCTTAATTTCAAAATTCATAAAGGTTTTATTCTTGTATTATCAGGTATTCCGGTTTCAAATCAGAAGATTAAGCGTTTGTGTCAGGTGTATTGAAAGTAGTTAGCCTATGGGGTACTTCTGTCAAATATGGGATTTAAATGTCTAGCAATCGAGAAAGCAGTCTTCTGATAACAATAGAAGAGAATAGAATAGAATAGAATAGAATATATTCATTTGGATTAAAACCACACATGTTCCATCAAATAATAAAATTGTAAAATGTACAATATAAAAAAAAGTTATCACATCACATAAAAATGTGCAATTAGTCTCATGTAGATAAGTAAATCTCACTAGTTGTACTGCACAATATATCAATATCAGAAAGTTCGGCTGTAAGGAATAATAGATTCATCATCAAAAATAGGAAAAATTAAGGTATAATTCGAATGTAACATTATGCCAAAAAATGAGAACCATGACTATCAATTGATTGTATGTATTGTTGACTAACATTATGATATAATGCATAACCTTTCAATTTTAATAATTCAAAACTTGGAAATAAAAATCTCAAGAAATTCTGTTTTCGATAAAAATTATCCTTGTCTTTTATTCAACCATGAGAAAGTATTATCATAATCAAAATAAAAAATATCAGCAGGATTGTTGACTTTTTCTAGTTCAGTAGATAAAAATTTAAAAGACATCTTAGATGGAGGCGTTTCTCTAATCCCCTTTGGCAAATGGTTATAAATTTTCTAGATTTAAGAAAAAGAGAATAACTTACTCGCAACATTCCCCACCAAAGGAGGCGATATTGCCAAAGGTCCAGATCTAGTTCCAACTTCATGACTCTTTCTTATCGGATTCATATAGGCACCAGTCCTTTGATTCAAATGGAAAACATTTGTGCAATTGCACATCATACGAAACCATAAAGTTTGCAGTGATTCAAACTGTAATCTACTGGCGTATATAGTGCAGGAAAGAGGACTAATTTGTTGCACAACTTTTATTTGTTCAGATTCTATCTTATTGGACAAACCCTTTTTTAATGGATTCCAAGTAGCGACAGCATATTCTGGTATTGGTCTAATCCATATTGTATACATTTTAAGTTTTATGTCATTCGATAAGATATTTCGATTTATTAGTGCCCATCTTTTCTTGGCACTGCCTACTATCCTTTCAATATGAAGAGACTAATATGTCTAACGACTGTGCAGTTTCTCATGTAAAGAGAGTTCTTTAAATTTTGACGACCTCGCCGTTCTTAAGTCTGATTGAAAAAAGCCAATAAGAAACCCTATAAGCTAGGTGAGCCTATAAAAATAAAAATTAACATATTAAGCCATAGATAGTGAGATCTATAGTATCATCTACTTTTGGATTAGCCATAAGCAATTGATATGGAGCTTAGCAAAGTGGAGTTCAAGATATTGTGCCACGAATACGAGTAATATGCTGAGAGATAAGCAATCTCTTGAGAGCCTGTGGAGAGTTTCCTCTCCTCACGATTATGGTGGCACAAATGAACTGGCCGCACATGAACGGTAGAGAGGAATAGCACTCTGGAAAATTCAAGTAAATGTTCGTTTGTAAAATCGGAAGAAATTTAGCTTCCTAAAGGCTCCATGGTGTTACATGGAAGGACAAATGGACATGTTCGTGGAATTCTGTAACGAACACTCCAGTGATGTATGCGAAAAAACAAGCTGTCGGCATAGAGGTGAGATTCTGCTTAGTCCGAGAAACCAAAAACGTTTTCAGGATAAAAACCAACTGATTCTTCATTCAGAACGATTTAAACATAGTCAATTTATTTCAATTGATGTAGGCGCAGACGTGAACAATTTATGGTAAGATATAATGGAATTTAATTGCCCAAAATTTGATTATCAACAAAATGTGATTCCAGATGTTGTTTGCGGCGATAAAGTAAAAATAATTTCTTCAAATAGATTTAATTTATAGGATACGATCATACTTTAACCTTGGACCCTACATAAATAATACTGATTTCTGAATCGAGCAAGAACCTACGCCAATGTGGTGAATTCAGCTCTTGAACTACAAATACTTAATAATTTAGCCTATGTTCTCAAGAGACACAATAATGTGTTTAATTTTAAATAACGTAGTGCTTAATTGGATGAAGGTAGTTATATTGCACTAATTTGAGTTGTTATGAACATTTACTGTTCCGCTCATAGTTCTGCTATTTTCGACATTGAAGTTTCCTGTGTAAAGCAAATTAAACATAAAGTAGTAATAGTGGAATAAGTTATGTATACAATATCATTTTAACGCGAATGACAACGCATACACCGTATAGAACACAATTAAAATGGATTGAGTGCGCTTTCAAAGAAAATGAGTTTCGCCAAGATCTAAACAAGATACGGAGTGATATATCTAAGTGTTACGGATCGTCCGATATGAGATTGGCATTGAATGTCCCTAAGGAAATTAAGAAGGATAGTATTACTTAATTTTTACAATGAATGACTAAAATTGTAGTCAAATAATTAACCGGTAAAAAAGACAAAATATCTTTTGGTCGCTGCAAGTGAAGGACTGAGATTCGAAGCCGCGTTTTCCGACGTTAAGACGGCAAGTGTTGAGAGTACCTGAAGAAAAATATACAACTGAGGAAGCAGAGATACCAGTGAAATAAACATAGTTGGAAATTATGATTCTCAAAACAGTAAGCCAAGGTTATTTCTAAATATAAACGTTATTTCTAAACACACTGGCGCATGTTGAAATGAAGAATATAATGAAATAATGTTTGGGAAATTCTTGCGGTCAAGCAGTGATTGAAATATATTACTTTAATGTTAAAGTAATCGTCGTTTAGTTTTATTACGTATTTCACATTTGTATTAATAGTTAAAATATTTAATATTTTACCAAGCGCAATTTTGAATTGCTTGCATTCCTCTACCAAACCTACATGTCTCAACAAAATCCCATTTATATTTTTTTTAATGTCTACAACTTTATTTCATTGATTGTATTTGATAAATCTATTTAGTGGTAAGTTTGAATCTAAATACTTAGTATTTCCCAGGATATTTGAAGCAAGCAATTGTAAAAAATAATAATTTGAATGTACCAGCACAGCTCTGCATTGAATTACGTTTTTATTTTGTGCAATTCTATTCAAACGAATCGGTAATAAGCTTACATTTTCGTTGATATATTACTATACACGCATGGCAAACGATTTTTTGTAGAGGCTCCCTTCCTTTTTTAATGAGAGCCTCAATTACGCCAAGCTCGTATAAATTTAGATTGCTTATATGTGTCTGGTCTACGGGATAAGGATATCCGCAGGCGTTTGACGGAAATCCATTTCATTATGTATATTAGATTAAGATCTACGACTTCACCAGAAATACTTGATGTATCTTCATTTTAAGATTATCCTACATGATAATTACAGTCATATTTAATTAACTGATTAGTGGGCACCAGGACCGAGAATTCTTCAGGCACCAATGAAACCCAATATATTAATCTAGAATGAGTTATGGCACGAAAAACAGAATAGACAAATAACCTGTTCCTGAGCTTCCAAATGTGCTCAAGATAAAAATCAAATTTATATATTCTGCAAAAAATCAAGCTTATGAATATTGTAAGGATATCAAAACTGAAACAAACAACAAATGAAACAATGCACCATCTGACAATAAAAAATATATGAACGGATCTAAACATGGGTTGTTCAAAATATTATTACAGTATATTTAAAATTTATAAATAAATTGTGACTTGATTTCTGTTGGAGGAACTATTTCCTCGCAATTTCTCATACTAAAGAAGGCAATGTTCAATTATATTGTAGGAGGTTTGTAGTTAATGTAAGAGGTTATGCGGGCTAGTTTTCTATTTAGTGAGGTTATGCCCTGCTACCTAATACCTGGTAGCTGTTATTACGACCATTGGCCCTTTTCCGACGGGTGATGTGAGAGAGCTCACGCAAATATATTGTTTTATTGAACATAATGTTGCAAAGTAGTCACAATAAGCACAAAATATAAATCCAAGTTTTGTGTTGTCACAGTAATCCACTGTATGCTAGGTTTTGATTGTTAAATCACATATATCCAATAAACTGTAGGCTTTCGGATAATCGATCAAGAAATACACAAAATATAAATCCAGAGAGTCTTAATTGTACTGTTAGTGGTTATGTAGGAATTTTTTGATCACAAAATATATAAATCCTGGCTTTGAGCGTTAAATAACATATATTCACTGCATGTTACCGGCGAATAACGCGCGGGTGTCAAGTAAATGCCGTACGACGTTACAAA